>PVKS010000941.1:7667-161147 GCA_004027875.1 Aplodontia rufa
CCATAGCCTAGCAATAGTAAATTGTGCTGCTATGAGCATCGATATTGCTGTGTCACTGTAATGTGCTGATTCTAAGTCCCCTGGAAAGATACCCAGGAGTGGAATAGCAGGGTCGTATGGTGGAGTCTATCATATTCTTAAGAAAAAAATGTATTATTTTTATTTATTTCTATACTAGGATAGAATGGGCCACCCCAGTAGCTTCTGAGGCTAATGCATTCCTACTACCACAATTACTTTAGCAAATTTGGTTCCCTTAGCTTCTGCCACATGTGCAGAGCTAGTGATTGAGTTTGCACAGAAAAAAATTGAACACTCTTGTTCTTATTAGTTATGATCCAAGTAAATAGAATTGCTACATTTTTAAGTTAAAGTTCAAAGAAATGAAAGCTTCCGAATATTATCCTTAAATTTTTATTTTACTAGGTATGGCAGCATGGGGGTCTCATTTCCTATCCCTGGAACAGTTATCCTAAGCAAAATAATGTTTCTAGAGTTATATTTCTCTGGTTAAATATTGTTGAAGAGGGGCTGGAGCAGTGACTCAGTGGTTATGGCACTTGCCTGGCATGTGCAAAAACCTGGGTTCAAACCCCAACCCCACATACACAACTAAGAGAGAAACAATCCAGATGCAAACAAAAATAAAGTTGATTCTCTTTCTTAAACAAACAAACAAATAAACAAGAAACACAACAAAAGAAAAGAAAAAAAAGATTGTTGAAGGAACCACAAAGAAGAGGAGTCTAGGGAAAGCTTGGTTTCAGTTTCATTTGGATGCTAGCCAATGTGTGCATGAGGTAACCCCTTCTTTCGTTTTCTGAATTCAAAACCAAGAGAATTATACTAATATCAGGGTTTTTTTTTTTCTTTTTAATTAAACTAAATGAAGAGTGTTGCATGCACCTTTGGCCATGCTGTCTTCCTAATGCACCCTCTAATGATAAAGTGTTCCTCCCTAAGCAGTAAGTCTTTCTCCTACAGGAGCAAGGGCCTTGCCTTATGGTTGAGCAGAGATTGCTAGTGATCAAGAGCCTGGAGAGCTTGGTTTCCTCCTTCAGTCTTGCTAACCTGATCAGCCAGTGCAAAATAACCCAGCTCCTTGAGGCTTAATGTTTCTTAAATGGTCTTATCCCTAGAAAACAAGGTATCATATTCATTGATGTTCTCTGATTTATCATCACTTAAAATGTGGTGTTCACTTAGGTAAAAAGATGAGTCACAAATACATTTTTCTTACTTTCTTGAAGCAGGATGGTTGCTATGATAAAATGAGGTCTGTTGACTCCATTAATATTTTGTGTATTGGCCAGTTTTTACATTAATATATAAATATCCGAGGAGTAAAATATTTCTCTAAAAAAGCTAAATGGGTTGTATTATCATGTAGCACCAGCCATATACAAGATTAGGTTCTAGATATAACATTTTGTTACTGTAAATATTGTGTATCTTTTTTATTCACATTTTTTATTGATGCTCTTTGTAATTTTATTTCTTTAGCCTTACATATTAGGTGTTCTCAGTAGCAGTATAAAATAATTACTGCTTCATCTCAGTGCACAAACATTCAGTTTATAGTTTCTAAATTTGTTCTGAGTCTTTGGGAGAGGCTCACTCTAAAGCCTGGGATTTACTGCAGAATTTCCAGAAGATATGCTTCCGTTGTGATATTAGACTGGTTTTCTTTAAACTCTTTAGTAGGCTATAATGGAATTGATGGTACTAGCATCATTAAAAGTTCATGTTACTATTGTGGTGAGTTTGAACATCTTGAATGATGTTGGCATAAGAAATATGCTTTCCAGAATACATATTTGTAGTTTAAATCAGTGTCTGGTTAGAACATTGTGACAATATTCTGTAAAGTCAATCCCCCTTTTGGAGTGCATTTGCCTGCCGCTATACTGATTGTCCCTGGACTGATGTTTTAATGTTTTGTTGATTCCTTCAGGACAATCAGGTCTTAAATTTCCTCATATTTCTTCTCCTCCTAAGGTTTTCCCACCTTCCCTCACAGAGGATTAGGTATAAAAAATGACATATTTCCTTTTAAGTCTTTTAAGTAAAGTTTTTGTGGTTGTTTGTTGGCAAGTCAGTTATTTCTTCCCATCTTTAGTTTGGTGACCACTGTTGTTATGGAGCTACAAAGTTATCTGAGCTCAGATAACTGAAGGTTTCAGATTGTTTCCCCCCCACGTAATAGGCAGTGTTTAGACTTTCATGACCACTTTTTATTTGTAATTTAAAGAAATAATTTGATGTAATTTATTGTCAGAAACAAAAATAGCCACAATACTGTTCTATGCGAAGAAAAAAGTTGTTGGATTAATTACTTTTGTTTTCTGAGCTACTTTTAAAAGTTGGCCTATCAGAAAAAATCCCTGTGAGTCTTCATCACAGCCACTCCCAAAAAAATTTTTAGGAAAATGTATTTGATGAAAATTGAATGTTTTCAGCTATATCCCCAACCCCATCCCATATCAAAGATTCAACCTGAGCTTCTTTAAAAAACAAACAGACAAACAAACAAACAAACAAAAAAACACCAATGGGCTTATTAGCAGGTATTGTCTCTAGATTCAGTGTTGTTTCTGACGGTAAGAATTAGGTCGTGGTTTAGATAGCATCTTCTCTATAGCAATCTTGTTGCATCCTATTGTGTTAGAACTGTGAAAAGATAACTGTTATTAAAGATCTTATCTCGAATATTTATAATAAAGTAGAGTTGTATAGCAGCAAAATAACATTTAATTTTATTTTAAACATAGAAAAGTTATGTTTATTACAAGTCTAAAAGCTTACTATATGTAACAGAAAAAAGATTGTATAATTAGTCTCATTACTTGAAATTAGATGTCTAGTTGGAAAGCATGTTATTTATTGTGTAATTACTAAGAAGTGTGGAGACTTACTTCCAAAGCTTTAATAAGCAAGAAAACTAAATATATATTATTAATCAAACAATACATGATAATCTTGTTAAATATGTTCATGTGTATGTATTTATAATTATGGTTGGCTTGATTAATGATCTTTACTAAGTAACTATGCATCTGTACTTTTAACATCTTGTACCACAATACTACCGTGCTGTGGAGTGAAGCTCAGAACCATTTCAAAAGAAGACATGCTTTCCTATATTGTACATATCATATACTTTATGAGTTCCACAGTTGTTTTGGCATTTAATTTTTGTGATAATAAAGGCAGATATATTGTAAGACTTTTCTCTAATTCTAAATAAGAATTTGTTTTCATTACAATTGCAATTTAAATGTCTTAGCTTTACATAGAATAAAAATATGCTTCTTATTTGTTATGCAAAATTTGTTAATTTAATATTTGCTAATTTATTATTTTATGTATTTTAAAATAGTTACTAAATGTTAAACTATTTGGGAAACTTCTAGAACTGGACGTTGTTTTTCTTTTACTAGGGAAGGTAACTGTGCATTAGTAATTGTGCAGGTAGTGATTGATGTAGTGTGCTAGTAGTTTTTATAAATCCTCTTTTCATTACAGATCTCCACAGGATAAAAGAACACTTCTTGTGAATTGTCAGAGTAAAAGTCTTTCACAGTCTTTTGAAAATCTTCTTGATGAACCAGCATATGGTTTAATACAAGTATGTTTCTTAAGTCTGTCTTGTGTTAATCTATTAATTTGACTCAATTATTTTATATATCCTATGCCTTTTACCTTCTCAGAGAATACACAGAATGAGATGTGTGTGTGTGTGTGTGTAAATCTTCATGGAACTATACTCTAATTTTTATAGAAATACTAATATGTTCTATATTATTTGCAAGTCCCAGAAGCTTCCATGATTATTAGTTTCTCCTAATGCAGTTTTCCCCTTTATCATAATGCTGAAATTGGTTATCAGCAGATTTTTATTATAGTGTTCATTGATTAGGAAGTGTCAAAGGGTAAGCCAATTTGAATTCATATATGATCAAGTTAGGAAAAATCTGGTTTGAATTTTTATTTTTCATTTATGTAGGTTGTTTTTGGGGTCATGATAATCTAATTTAAAAGTATTTTAGTGTATTCCTGCATTTGGCTAAAAATATGCTGTTAACATGCCAAATTTCACTCAGATTACTGTGTAAACTAATGAGATGGTTACTTACTTATTCACTCATTCATTTAACAAATGTTTGAGTGCTTATTATATTTTAGGCACTAAATTCCCCTTGGTTTTGAAGATGTAAAGATTAATGAGATAAAAAGGGAGCTTAGGAAGGAGACTAGCAAGCTAGAATTGTTTAAAATAAAAAGTAAGGGGACAGTTTTTCTTATTATGAAATAATCAGTTCTTTAATAAATATATTGCTAAATGTGATTAAATAGGCAGCGTGGGTTTCAGAAGTAACCCTAGGACTTAACAGTAGAAAAAACCATTTGCTATTTTCTAGGACAGCATTGTCCTAGAACAGATTATTCTTGTTGACATAATTTTTATTATCAATATAATTACATTAAAACGTCAGCTAATATTTAAATACTGAGCTTTTAAATAATAACTATCAAATTTTGTGTTAGACTAGTTGGTAGTGCACACTTCAAGAAATTTTTTTTTGTGTGAAGGCAGGACTGCTAGACAGAAGAAAGCTGTTGTGGGCCATTCACCACTGGAAAGTAAGCACTGCGTATATTTTCTGATATATGCAGATTGAATGAAGCCTGCAAATCATTTGTTTATCTGTAATTCAATCAGTAGTTTCACTTGCTGGTTATTATGCTGTTTTGACCAATGAAAAGTTGGCTTAGAAAATTTAAATTTTTCTTCTAAGAAAAGAAATTAAGATAATCTTAGAATGCTCTATTTTAGTTCTGATTTCTCTCCTTTAAAAAAGCTTTGCTTTTTATTTTTTTTCTTATAATGGGATATTTTTATTCTTTCTTTGAATGAATAATGCTTATATTTTTCTTCCTGATACATAGAAAATTAAAAAGGATCCTTATACTGCAACTATGGTAGGATTTTCCAAAGTGACAAACTACATTTTTGATAGTTTGAGAGGCAGTGATCCCTCTACACATCAACGACCACCTTCAGAAATGGCAGATTTTCTTAGCGATGCTATTCCAGGCCTAAAAATAAATCAGCAAGAAGAACCAGGATTTGAAGTCATCACAAGAGTGAGTGGAGATTTATATTAATACAGCTTTATTATTTTAACATAATATATACTGAATGCTGGAGAAATAGAAATTTAATTTTAGTGACATCTGCCTCTTTCCTATAACTTGTTTTTGCAGCTTTTTTGCTAACATATCTGATAATTCATACTTGTCTGCCACCAAGTTCTTGATTTGTTCTCTGTCTTGTACTTTCTCTTTATTAATGTAGTTATCGTTTTTCTTTGATTACTTTTTTTTTGGTAGTGGGATTGAACCCAGGGGCATTTTACCACTGAACTACATCCCCAGCCCTTGTTATTTTTTATTTTGAGACAGTATCTCCTTAAGTTGCTTACGGCCTTGCTAAGTTGCTGAGTCTAGCCTTGAACTTGTGATTTGCCTGCCTTAGCCTCCCAAGTTGCTCAAATAACAGGCATGTGCCACCATGCCCAGTTCTTCAATTACCTTTAAATAATAACAAACAGGTTACTTCATTGAATTTATAGGCATAAGTGATTGATGAGCTTTGTATATTGCCTCTTAGTTCTGTTCCTGATTTGTATATTTTCTTGGTGGGCATTAGAAACATACTCCTTTAGGGCTTTCATTCTCATATAAATTCTTTTTTAAGTCAGATGGGTTTTGGTCCTGAATCATGATACATCTATATATATAATCAACAAGAGTTTTCAATTTGCTACAATTCTAGGCTTACTTATAGAAAGAAAATTATAAATATCTAAGTTATAGTACTTAATTAAAAGTTTTATCTTGGAATTAGTATGTTTAAATTACCAACTTCTGTTAACTGAGTTAAAACAACGGTAGAAATTGCCAAGTGGAGTTAAAAGGTTATGAATCAATTTTGAGAATTAGGAACTTTAGTTTGGAAGAAAGCTAATTTTAGAACATGATTACTGGAATAATTATGTGTTCTCTCTCTCTCTCTCTCTCTTTTTTTTTTTAATTTTAATAATGTACCATACCATTTGGTGTGAAGGGTCTCACAAAATTTACATATTGAATGTTATGTAGGTATGTAATTATAACCCAAAGTGGCAATGAATATATGTATTTTTTTTCTTACATGATAAGTTTTTAGTCTATGGGATTTCCTAGCTCTGAATTTATAACCCAGTTATTTGTTTAGAAGGAGGGAAAAACATATGTAACGCTATTACAGTTCATAGATTAAACACTAGAAAATAAGGAGTTAGATAGAACTCATGTCTGAAAAATAATGTTTTAGATTTAGTTTCTATGTATCTTGATTTAATCTCACTTATTAAAGAAGTACTTTTATTTATTTTAGATTGACTTGGGAGAACGACCTGTTGTTCAAAGGAGAAAGCCAGTATCACTGGAAGAATGGTCTAAGAACATTGATTCTGAAGGAAGAATTTTAAATGTAGATGATATGAAGCAGATGATATTTAGAGGGGTAACTTAAAAATTCTGATATTGATTATATTTTAAACTGCTAGTTTTCAGGTTTTTGTTGGTTTTGGAATTTTTTTGGGAGGGACGATGAACTCCTTTATTTGATGAATGGTGCCCAAAGATTTCTGGATTGAGAGGGACAGAGCCAGATGCTTAAGATGTCCCTGGAGTTAAATTGTAGAGGTAACCTTAAACCTAGGGGCAGATGTTCTTCCTTATATTAAGTTTTATGGGTTATGTGAAGGAGGCATGTACTTCAGTGGCATTTACCTTATCTGGTATTGTTGGGCTTAGAAAGACTCATTAGTTCACTCTACAGTCTGCTATATACTCTGTATTATGTAACCTTTCTAGCAGCTGCTAATACCTTTTGATTCTAGAAGTGAAAAAACAAGATAATATTCACTCAATTGAACTATTTTTATGTATAAAACTGTTGGTGGTGGTGTTTTTTTTTTTTTTTTTTTTTTTTTTTTTTTTTTTTTTTTTTTTTTTTTTTTTTTTTTTTTTTTTTTTTTTTTTTTTTGTTGTTGTTACTAGGGATTGAATCCATGGGGTCTTTACCACTGTGCTAGGTCCCTGGCCCTTTTCTGTTTTTGTTACAGAATCTCACTGAGTTGCTTAGGTCCTGCCTCAAGTTGCCCAGGCTGGCCTTAGATTTATGATCCTCTTGCCTCAGTCTCCTGAGTTGCAGATATTGTTGGTGTATGCCACTGTGTCCAGCTAAAACTCCCTCTTCAGTGTTAGTTTTCCTGCTTATTTACATGCCAGTTTTGCGAATTTGTAGTATTTTCATCTTTACTAATGTGTTTAATTTGCATGCTTTTTTCAGGGTCTTAGCCATTCATTGAGGAAGCAAGCTTGGAAATTTCTTCTGGGATATTTTCCTTGGGAAAGTACCAAGGAGGAGAGAACTCAATTACAAAAACAAAAAACGTAAGTAATGGTCAGTATGTTCATCAAAGAAATTTCAGTAACTCATCCATCCAAGTTAGTATAGGGTTTGTAGGTGAGAATTTGAAATAGACTAGAAAATAGGAAAATAATTTCATTTTAATTATTTTAAGTTAAAAATTATGAGCACTGTAATTATTTCAAATCAGAAAGACTTATTAGAAGGACCTCATTGTACATTGGTGAATACATGGAAAAGATGATAGAAAAATTCTGTTCCTCTTCTGCCACCTTTGTATAAGCCTTTTGCACACTTAAAAGATAAGTATTTAAACATACACTTAAATTATATCTCATTTTAAATTATGGTATCAACCCAGGTGCCCATCATTAGGTGAATGGATTAAGAAATTATGGTATACATGGAGTTCTACTGAGCTATTAAAAAGGAGGAAATTATGGCATTTGTCAGTAAATGGATGGAAATGGAGAATATCATGCTAAGTAAAATTAGCCAAACTCAGAAACTAAAGGTTTTCTTACACATGTGGCAGCTAGAGTAAAGGAAAGGAAAGGGGGAAGCAAAGATAAGGAACCATTCAAATGCAAATCAATAGACTAGCTAAAGGAAGTCTCCTAGGGGAAAGAAAAGGGGAGAGGGGGCGGAAGGATGGGAGGGGAAAGAGAAAAGGAGAGAATATGAAAAAGCATAGTTTACACCTAAGATGCTAAATAATTTCCACACAATTAATAAAAACTGGAAAAGTAAAAATGAAAAATAATCAAAGGGAGATCAGTAGAAGAAAGGGACCAGGGGGTGGGAGGAGGTGTTGGGGGAAGAGCTGGGCTGAGATATTGGCCAGATTATATTGTGTGCTTGTATGAGTATGTAACAACAAATTCTGTCAATATTTACAGCTATAACACACCAATAAAAAATTTAGAAAAATATATCTCATCCATCTTGACTTATTTTTATAATTTCTTCTGAAATTATAAAAATTTGCTCATGAGAAATATGTTTGCTATTTAAGTTACTTTTAATTTATTTTTATGATACTCTTTTTACATTGATCATATTTTTAGAAGAATGTTTCTATTTTAAGTTATTTCTCATACTTGAAAAGAAAGACCAACTTTTCAGGTATATATTTGTTCCCAGTTGTCAGTCTAGCCTTTGATTTAAAGCTACTCAGTCATTATGGGCATTTTCAAAATCTCTCATAATCCCAGTCCTTCTAAGATTTTTACACTAACAAATTTCTGCAATAAACTGGCTGGAAAGTGGATTTTTTTATGTCACAGTTTTAAGAAAGTCATTTATAATTATAATTATTGAGAAACTTCAGTGGTTAAATATTTTAATGTTTAGAATAACTTTATTTATGATTTTAAGAATTGAGGTGTTTTTAAAAGCATACCTAAAGTTTTTGTAGCATGTAACCAAGTCTTTATCAGATAAACTTTGTGACATGTATGAGATTATTTTTTTCCTTTGTTTTCACTCATTTCTCATAACTTTAAGCAAAATTTCACTGTCATGTTTATGAGCTTATATCCCACTCCACAGTCATAAATGCTTTGCTGTACTATTTTTAGAAAAACCTATTTACACAGTGTTAAACATAAAGTTTTCAAATAGCTTTCTTTGGTATAAAATTGTTTTCTGTAGTGATGAATACTTCAGAATGAAACTACAGTGGAAATCCGTCAGCGAGGAACAAGAGAAGAGAAATTCGAGGTTAAGAGATTATAGAAGTCTTATCGGTAATTTTTTCTTAACTTTAGAAATACAAGAGAGGGGTTTACATTGAAGTCTTGATAAAATTAAAGAAGCAAAGATGGTTGAGTGTTAGGGTTCAGAAGAAAAATCAGAATTGCAAAGTATATTGCGATGTGCATTATAATATTTTTGGTTGTTTCTCATCCAGTAGGCATATGAATTCAGTCATTATGTATAAAAGTGCTGATATATTCAATTTTTACTTCCAAAATGTGAATCAAAGAAAAGATTGTTTAGCTTTATTTGCTTGTTGAGTACATTTCATTTTAAAAAACTTCAGTTATTCCTATTTATGAATGTGGCTTGTGTTTATTATAGATAAATTAGAAGCTAAGTAGGAGCAAAAGAAGAAAATGAAAATTAGTTTTGTTATTGTCATGCAGAGATAATTATGGTTAACAAGCTTTGGTTTATATCCCTCTAGACCTCTAAGTTTGTATATATTTCATTTTTTAATTAAGTAAATGACTCTAAGAAGTAAATTTTTGTATTTGAAAATAGAATATTTGTTAGGGAATAGCTATTCTCTTAAGAGATGATTGATAGAATTTTACCATCAAAGCCTTATGTCCAGGGGCTGGAGCGGTGGCTCAGCGGTTACGGCGCTTGCCCAGCATGCGCGAGGACTGGAGTTCGAACCCCAGCACCATGTACTCAACTGAGTGTTGTAGTAACAAAGGCCACATGAAAAACTAAATAAAGTTGTTTCTCTCTCTCCTTCTCTCTCTCTCTCACTGTCCCTCTTTCTTTCTTTCTTTCTTTGTTTTTTTTTTTTAAAAGCCTTATGTTCAGATACTCACTATTGGGTTTTCTGCTTTTATGATATTGACTAGGTTAGTATAAATTATTGAAGGATTGCATAGCTTCTGCTGTTCTTATCTACCTGACAAGTTTTAGTTCACAGTCTCTATTTTACAGAACAGAAAATTGGAACGTTGAGAGCATAAATAACTTGTCCAAGGTTGCATGGTAAATAAGTGGAGCCAAATTTTAATATTAATTATATTATCATACCATTTTTATATATTTTTAAGATGAATTTGGATATTAG
This sequence comes from Aplodontia rufa, assembly GCA_004027875.1. NCBI lineage: Eukaryota > Metazoa > Chordata > Mammalia > Rodentia > Aplodontiidae > Aplodontia > Aplodontia rufa. Next base: position 17,966 of record PVKS010000941.1, read on the forward strand.
TGGAACTTAGATTTAAAATTTTTATGTTGGATTTGGAGAACCATAGCATAGGTGTGTTGCTACCACCTCCCTCCCATGGAAGAATTTTCTCAGTTATATTTAGAAAGCTCAGTACAACAGTGATTTAGTAACTTTTGTGGATGTAAAGAAAATTATTGTGATCTTTTTGGCAATAGTACTTGTGATTGAAAAAGAATTTTGTTTTTCTGGAAGGTAAATTGTAACAGAATAAATTGTTTCCTTCCTCTGGTTAAAGCAAAAGATTGGGGGTCCTGAGCTATAAGTTTCCAGCTGAAACTCTGCTGTTTCTATTTTCAGTAGGAAAAATGGTAATGAACTATTTTTTTCCCTTGCTTGGACATAAAATATTCAAATTGGAAGGGATCTTAGAGATTAACTGATTCATTGCTTCATGCTTTTTTCCCCCATGTGCCATATTCTCTTCCCTTTATGTCAAGTACTTTGATGATGACGCTAATCTCAATTTTTTTCTTGTGTCCTATTCTCATTCTTCCCAGGAGACTGGTAGAAATATCCAGATATTGTAAACCTTCATAATATAATTTGAATTGAGACATAGTGCATTTTTCTCATTTTTAGCAGATAATAAAAATGAAGCCCAGAAAAGATTTTAGTAAATTTTTTAAAGCCATCTGTTTGGATAGTTCCATAATCTAGACTTGCTTATACTCAAATCTAATTCTTAATTAAATGTCCTTTTAAATATATTGTGCTTTCTGTCAGTATAAATAAGTATCATAGGTTAGTTTTTTCTGTAATACTTTTTCTAAAGAAGTTTTTTTTTTAACAGTATTTGTTGTTTTTGCTGCTGTGATCTAAAGACCTGACAACAACAATTAGAGGAGGAAAAGTTTATTTCACTGTTTCACAGGTCTCAGTCTCTAAGTGGCCAACTCCATAGCTCTGGGCCTGAGGTGAGGCAGAACATCATGGAGGAAGGGTGTGGCAGAGGCCATTTAGGAAATAGATACAAGGAAGCAGAGAGAGAACTCCACACACCAGGGACAAAATATAAACCCCAAAGGCATGCCCTTTAGTGATCTACTTCTTCCAGCCATATCCTACCTGCCTACAATTACAACCCACTTAATCCATATCAGTGAGCAGTCTACTGATTGGGTTAAATTTCTCATAGCCCATTTTATCTCTGAAAATTCTTATGTTATCTAACAAAAGAGCTTTTTGGGGATACCTCATATCTAAACAATAAAAATTTGCCAAAACCTTTTTCTGGGGGTATAAATTTGTTTTGTTAAAAGCAAAGCTACACACTAAGCTATAGACCTTGTGGATCATCCTGAGAAACTGGCAGGTTCAAGTATGATGAGAAACTATTAGAGCATTTTAAAATAAGAGTATCTTGTTTACATTTTAAAATCTTTTTTTTCCCCTGCTTTGTGGAAATGGGTGTATAAAGGTAAGAGTGAGAATAGGCACAAAGTTACTAGGAGGCAGATGTCCAAGCAAGAGGTGGTGGTAGAGATGTGGAGAAACTGAAGGATTCTTGTCATATTTTGGTGATATATTAAATTTAGGATATATTAAATTTTTTGATATATTAAATATAGGATGGAATTAAGATATGAGGTATGGCAAAAATTAATTAGGTGTTTTGTGTGTGTGTACACATACACCCCTTAAGGTGACATATACAAATGGAATGTTAAATGCTAATGAAATAGTCAGAAGTAGTCTGGTAGGAGATATAAATTTGGCTTATCAATATCTATGAGTAGATGACATAACCTAAGGGTAAGATGGACAGTTAACAAGGTTCAGGAATCCCAGTCTTTATACCAAGGGTTTCTAACTTTGACTGCACATCAGAATCACTAGGGCATCTTTTAAAATCACATTGATTATTTTAAGCATTCCTACATTCATTCATTCAACAAAATATTTACTCAGTGCCTGTTATGTACTAGGCTCTCCTCTAGGCATTGGGGATTCAGCAGTGAACAAAACAGGCAAAATTCTTGCCCTCAAGGAGCTTCCATTCCTGTGGGGAACAGACAGTAAACAAGATAAGTAAGTAATATGTGGTATATTAGTGATAAGTGTTGAATAGAAAAATAAGGCAAGGAAGAGGGTTAGGTAGCTTTTGTGTGATGTTGAAGTTCTAACTTGGGCTTTTATTGAGAAACTGATATTTGAGTAGAAAGTTGAAAAAGGGGAGAGGTGAGTAAAACAGGTAGATAAGTAGGTTAAATGCATTCAAAGCAGAAAGGAACAGCTCATAGCTCATGTTAGACTTGTTTCCACCCCAGGACTTTTTGCAGGTTTGAGGGTACAGCATAAAAGCAAGTTTTAACTGGAATGAGTTGGTAGAGAATATAGAAACTGATGAGATCAGAGAGTACATGGTAAAGGATTAGGTACAGGTCTTCATAGAATGTTGTTATTGTAAAGACTTCAGCTTTCATTCTGGTGACATGAAAAACCATTTAAGGGTTTTGAGAAGAATAGTGACAATGATCTAAATTATAATTTAATAAGTCACTTTGGAAGCTGTCCAGAGATTAGATGTAATGTGGCAAAGGTGGAAGGAGAAAAGACCATTCGAGGCTATTGCTGTAGTCCAGGTGAGAGATGATGGTTGCTTGGTCCAGGGAACTAGCAGTTGAGAAGATAAGATTTGAGTAGACACTTGAAGAAGAAGGAGGGGTGTATGCCGTGCAACTGTCTGGGTGAAGAGCATTCTGGGCTTCAAGGTCTAAATTTGTTTCTGCTGAGGATCTCTGCTTTTTTGAAAAAGAACAAGGTGACCACTGTGGCTAGAATGGAGATAGGTTAGGCTGGGAAGTGGAATGAGTTGGGTGGGAGATCTGAATATTGATTTCTAAATGTATTTGAAGGTTTAACTAATATGTTAATGTCAGATAAGGGAGGCAGAGATTAAAGGATGATTCTAAAGTTTTTAGGGTGAACATTTGGAAAAATGGAATTACTGTGTTTTACTAAAATGAGAAAAACTACGAAAGAAGAAAGTTTGGAAGGGAATTATTTGGAATTGAGTTTTGGACATTAATTTAGAGATGCTTCTTAGATGTCCATAAGGTCATATGTCGAGTAGGAGGTGTATATAAAGGTCTGGGATTCAGGGGAAACAAAGGGGATGGAGATAAATTTAGAGGTCATTAACACATATATGGAATGAGATTTAATGAAACTATGAATTGGAAAACTAGGTAAAATTACCAAGGGAGCAGTACTGTTAGAAAAGAAGAGGTCTAAGAATTGAGGGAAAATTAGAAGTCAGCAAAAGAAACTGAGAAGAAAGCCAGAGAAAAGAGGAAACAAAAAGTTTGGTGTCTTAAAAGACAAATGAAGAATATCTTTCAAGAAAATGTGACTTGGAAGTTATGTAAGATGAAGACTTGGACTGACCAAAAAGTATTAAGGTTATATAGATTTCTATTAAAGGAAAAATTTTTGTGGGGTGGTGGGTGTGAAAACCAAAGGGTACTAGAAGGAGAAGACTTGGAGACAGTACATACAGCTCATTGAAGTTTTCCTCTAAACAGGGAGAGAAAGTGGCGCAGTAGTTAGAGGGAAAAGTGGAATAAGAAAGGTTTTTATGATGATAAAAAAATAATGGCATTGTAGAATGTTATGGGAACACTCCAGTGGAGAAGAAAAACTGACAGAACTGGAGATGGAGATGAGAATTATGAGAGGAACTAGATAAGAATTACTATAATCCTTGGGTAGCCTGTGGTGATGGATCTCCTGCATTAGAAGTCAGTGATTGGTCTTAGTGGTAACCATCAAACATCATGGATGGTGATAGCAGAGAACAGAGACTAAATTCTCCTGCAGTTAGGTGGTTAGAATGGTGCAATCTGTGGAAGTTCCCTTGTTTAGCTTACATTTTTTCCAGAGGTAGGAGGCAGGATCTGAAAGTAGGATGTGGGAGAAGGTGGAGGCTTGACAAAAGAGTAGGTGTAAAGTAGTTAAGTGAATGGGGAGAATGAATGGACAAGGGAAATAGTGCATGATTGCCAGGCGATGTTAAGGACCTACTTGAGGTTATTGATGGTACATGTCAAGTGGGGTCAGCCAGCATGATTGTGTTTTTCTTAAGCTTTTTTTAGGTGTACCAAGTAAAATGGAGAGTTGGCTTTAATCAGAGGTTTTTAAACTTAAGTGCTCATTTTGGTTCTACAAATACTTTATAGGATACCATTTATATATATATATGTATTTTGATCCCTTTTGTGATTTCTGCCTGGCTTGTCATTACTACATATCTATATAAGAAGAAAGAAATACTGATAGTTCATGAGAATCTGAACAACTTTTTATTGTGTTTAAAATACCTACTAAGGTTGATACTCTACATTGGCATTATGATATGTAAATTGTACTTTAATTAATAAAAATTAAAATTATCAACTGTGAAATGAGAATGAGACATTTTGACATTTTAAATTTAAAATTTATAGCATGAATTTTTTTATTATTGCCTTTGCTTATTTGAGAAGTATATACACAAATCTGTAGAAATGCTTGCTTTTTAAAAATCAGATGTGTTGTATTTTAACAGAAAGCTGGATGCTATTCTAATAATTTTTAAAAAATGTATTTGTATAATTTAAACTCAGGCCATCTATTATGAGATTCTACTTTGTTGTGAAGTACTACCCTGTTTTTTTTGCAAAGAGTTTTGAGAAAGTGTTCCGAATTATTTAGTTTAATGGGGGAGGATAATTAGAGCTTTACAGAAGACTGATTTTGGAGTACATCATTTTGAATTTGTTGTTTCTTCCTGCCTGATGTGCTGAGGGATTCAAGTTGGGGAGTGCCTTTTTAGTTGTGAAGTCTCACAAGATGCACTTAGTAGGTATCAGTGTTTATGAATTGAAGTGTTGATGCTACCTTGACTGCATTCATTGATATTTCCATTTCTGTTTTTAATGTCATGAAAGTTATTTCTAGCAAAGAATGGATTTTAATTTTAAAAATTTTATAAAATTAAAATAAATTGCTTATAATATCTAAATTGAATGATGTATTTATGAAAACAGGGAAGCCGTTTTTTCTGAAGATAATTATAAAATATGACAAGTTGATAATATTTCTTATAATGTTTGAAGCAATTATGAATGAAATAAATTTCTGATAACACTTGATTGGCTACTACCCTTCTATTACTATTTTCAAGTACTATTACCTATCACTGGCATTGTTATGGCTAACTAATGTGAATTATTGGTGTTGCTTTTAATTCATTGAAAATATTTTCTATTCTACAAATAAAAGGTTTTTATGGTTAGATTAACACTGAAAAATATCTAAAAATTGGTGAGGAAATAGATTTGTTTTAGAAAAATATTTCAAAATGTTACTTTACTCCATATTTGAAATATAATTTGATCAGTTTTTCTTTTGTTAAATAAGACTTGACAAGAATTGAAATAGTAGGAAAAGTAATTATGTACTTATAAAGATGTAAGCTTATAAGAATCTGTTTTTTGAGAGGTTTTCAAATATGTGATGATTTCCCTCTGTAGAAAAAGATGTTAACAGAACAGACCGAACAAACAAATTTTATGAAGGCCAAGATAATCCAGGACTGATTTTGCTTCATGACATTTTGATGACCTACTGTATGTACGATTTTGATTTAGGTAAGTGCTCTTCTAAAATCCTAATTTAAAAAGATTTGTGTATTTTTTATTTTAGAATTTAATTTTATTAACTAGTTAAAAATAGCTCTGTGGACTAGATTCTGAGTGTGTTCCTCACAGGACTAGAAACCTGCAAGGAGTCCTGAATTTGGTGCAACAGATTTACAGGGGCACTGTGGAATCTTTTAAATTTTTGAGAGAATTATAGTGACATCTGAAGGACACTGTACAAAGTACTGGCTGAAATAGCTAATAGTTTTTTTTAACATTGTATAACTATATTCCTGCTGATGAAGTTACATATTGGCAGAATTGGGTTTTTGGCCTTGCTTGATAAGCAAGTACTAGGTGAAAATAAAGGAAGATAGTGGTATCTAGTTTGAGAAGCATTGTAGTGCTCAACAGATGGTAAGTTTATAGAACACAGCACAGGTTATTATCCTTTATCTGAAATGCTTTCATATTTCATAGTTTGTTTATTTTGGAATATTTCTTAAACTCTATTAGTTGAGTCTCCTAAATCTGAAAATCTGAAATGTTTTAACATTTCTATAGGCACTCAAAAAAGTTTTAGATTTCAGAGCATTCAGATTTCATGTTTTGAATTAAGGATGCTTAATCTGTACTTACTATTTGGACCTAATTATATATATATAATAAATGGAGCTGTTATTTCTTTGAGACTAGGAGTGGCTTGGAAAAAATGACCATGAATTGAGAACCATTGTGCTTTTTATTCCTTGTGAGGAAAAATACTGCTTTGATATCTTGGAGAAGCAATGCAGATTATTTTGAAGGGCATTTGAAGCATATTCTTTTCTTGTCAAGTATTTCTATCAAAAATAAGTTGTTAGCATTGGTGCTGGAGGTGGAAATAGAGAACTGTATAGGGAAGGGATTCTAAAGGATTAGAAAACTTAAGGAACCATTATTTTAGGGGGGCAAGAGAACTTGAGCTGTTTCTTCAAAGGTCCAACAAATTCCCAAAGCATCAGCCTTTAAGTAAGTATAAATAATAAAGTTTTTTGGTGACGTACCATGTGAATGGTTTCTAGCTAGAGAATTATAGAAATACATGCTTTATAGATTATTTTAGTGGGGTTTTAGGCATCTTTTGGAGAAGATGATTAGATACTTAGCACATTTAAGACAAAGCTCAAATTATGGATACATTTTTTTCACTATTTAAATTTTCTTGGCTTTATAAATTAGGGGAAGATGTAAATTGAGTTGTGGGTCTTGAGATAACAACCTGTTTGGTGACAATAGGTGGGAAGTCACAAAGTTCTCTTTAAATTGTAAAATGCAGTCAGTCTGGCCTGTCATATCTGTATAGTGAGCTTCAAACTGGATAATTTAAAGCATATTGGTAGAGTACTTTGCAGGCTGTGGAGTGTGGTCTTGAATTTTACTTTAATTCTAACAGTCTTTTGAAGAAGTTGGAAAGTAATTCCCACCTTATAAGTAAGGTTATACTGATAGATTGACTCAGGTTTACTCAGGTAGTAAATAGTTGGTCTGGAGTAGAGACCCAGGTTTTTATTGCAGGCTGGCATTCTTAATTCATCCATCTTTGGTACCCCAGTCCCTTGCTGTTTTAATTTCTGTTACACCGTAGGGAATAGAACCATTGCTTTTGGGAATAGGAGGCATTGCTCCATTTTCTTAGATGTAATTGTTAAATAGGAATTTGCACATACAGCCACATGTCATGAAAGGAGTATGTCCTAAGAAATGTGTCAACTTTTGCCTCTCCCATTTGTCTGTATTAATTCCACATTCTTTCTATTCAGGCACTGGTTCTGAAACATAATCAAAGTTCCCACTAATAACTTACAAGAAGGGAAGATAGTTTTTATAATAGCTGTGGACCAATGTCTCTTGCCCTTTATCTGCAGCAGAGCAACCTGGTCTATAATTTACCCTGTCTCATAGATGATTCCATGATATTGAGGTGTTTGAAATCTTAGCCCATATGTGGCATGTGGGTGTATGTACATTAAATTTAGTCTCAGTAGTGAGGAAAGTGACAAAATCCATTAAAAACAGAGAACTGAAGAGTAATTTTTAGTTGGGTGTAGACGTTGTACTTTAGGAAATGTTTGTGGGCAATATCTTTTTTATAGCGTATATTGGTAATGATTTTTTATAGTGTATGTTGGTAAAGATGGTCCTGCATAGTTGAGAAATATTAAATTGTATTCAAAATACTGTGTATAAGAAGGCAGGAGAGTGTCTAATGTTCTTTTAAGAAATGGTTTCTAGGGCTGGAGAGTGGGTCAGTGGTAGAGTGCTTGCTTGACATGTGCGAGGACCTGGATTGGATCCCCAGCACCACATGCACAACTAAGTGTGCGTGGGGGGGGCGGGGGGGACACAGACCAAAAAAAATAAAAGCTCCTCTTTCTCTTTAAAAAAAAAAAATCTCTAATCCTCAGTGTATGTTTTTTATTTGGTACACTAAGGGATAAGCTTCAGTTACCTGGAAAATTGACCTGGATGTAGATTAAATTTTCTTTTCAACACACGAAGTAGGATGATAAAGAGTTCATTTCTCACAGCTCTCCACTGTAATAAATTTGCTTTGAAAATAATTTTAGGAATCTACTTCAGAAATTGTAGTTGTGCTGATCAGATGTGCATCAGTCAGCGATAGTGCAGAATCTGAGTGCCACTGAATGCTAATTTAAACAGCTTTAATCTTTAATTAAAAGGAATTTGTATGTTAATTCTATCCCCATAACCCATGGCATACCCCAGAGAACATCATGCGTAAAATAAAATGGATTAAAGGCTACCAGAAGACGAAGATTAATTTGTCAACTGGCTTCAGCTAAGGCATATAGAAGAAATACGGTAGTGATTCATATGAAAGCTGAAGACTTAAAAGATTGAAATAGCTTCTTGGAAGTTTTTATTCATTATAACTTAAAGCCTCCCTCTTTTTTTTTTCTAGAGGAAAGGTGCTTTCTAAATCTTTTCAGTGGCACTCTTTGAATTTTTCTGTCATAGACCATATGCAATCAGATCCAGTAAAGTGGTACTCTTTTTCACTTTGTTGAATTCAGATGACAATTTCTTCTTGTCTTAATTGATTTAGACTTTGTATTTGTTATAGATTTCACTGTGTTAGTGCCAGGTAGGAAAGTTCTGATAATAACAATTCAGTCTTCCTTCCAACTTACTCAAGTATTTGTTTCTTAAAGCATGCATTATTTTAGAAACCATCTGCATAAATTTGTGGAAATGCTCACATTTAGATATCTTGTCACTTGCCATTTTTTTCTAGCTTTTTTTTTCTAAATGTCTTAATAACTTTCTTGTATAATTGAAAGTCTTTATAATTGAAGTCCTCCATGGGAACCCAGATGTGCTTTTTTGCTCATGTGAGTAGAGCCAAACTTTCCCACAGAGGAGAGTGTAGACACAATGAGGTTATAATAGGCTCTGTGGAAAGGCAAAGCAGTAGATGAGAGAGACTCACAGCACATAAGGCTTCACCTGTTTTTATAAGGCGATCCTGAGATGATCTGAGTGCCTCTTTGTATTAAATGTTCGAGTTTTCTGAAAGGATTTTGGCTTACCTGCTTTTCAGGGTCATTTTTAAAGTTTTCTTCTAAAACAAAGAATCATAATTCTGTATCATTTCTAGCAGAATTGTCCCATTCCCCTTTTAATATAGACTTGTGGGATTCAGTATGGATAGATTTTTGGTGAATAAAAATGTAAGCTTTGGATGGATCTGCAATTGAAAAACTATATTTTCCGCAGCCTTTCCAGGCTACCAAACAAGAAAGAGGTAATCTTAACAAATGTACAAAAGTTTCCAAAGTTGAATGTCTTTTGTTGGTTCAAGAATTGGTGTCTTATGTCTGAAATTGAATTGTAAAATAAGGAATTGAGGGTTTTATAGAATGGAAATATAAAACAAGCTTAATATACTAAGGTGAAAAGCAAAGTGAGGGATGTGACTCTTTAACTTTCCAATATTTCTTTTAATCAAGAGCTATAATTAGTGTCATGGTTGAAAGATTATAATAGCATCAAGAGAAAGGTTAGGGTGATAGCTCTAACCACAAAAATATTGATTGGATTAAGTCCATTTGCTTGTATTGGTTGAGTAAAAAATAACAGGAAAAGAGAAAAAGACATGGATATGACTATTTTTAAAAGATAGTTTTGTATGTGATTCCTTTTGTTTGAGTTACCAGTGGTCTGCTTGCTAAAGCTGTTGGATCCTTTTCTGTCTACTCTGGCCTTTCAGTATTCTTTGCTTGGAATTTTGCAACATTATTCTTTTTTCCCCTTTGCCTCCCTGACATGTTTTCTTTTTTTAATTTTTTAATTTTATTTTTTTAAAGAGCTAATTATCTCCCCCCCCCCCCCCGCCACTTGCTCCTTAGTTGTGTACATGGTGCTAGGGATTGAACCTGGGTCCTCGCACCTGCCAGGCAATCTTTGTACTTCTGAGGCTGTACTGCTGAATCATCTCCAAGCCCTTGACTGTTCTGTTCATTCGTTCTTTCTTTCTTTCTTTCTTAAGAGAGAGGGAGGGAGGGAGGAGAGAGAGAGAGAGAGATAGAGAGAGAATAACAACTTTATTTAGTTCTTTATCTGGCCTTTGTTTATCTGATACTTAGTTGTGTATGTGGTTTGAACCCGGGACTTCACAAATGCCAGGCAATCATGATACTACTGAGCCACAACTCCAATCCCCCTTGACTGTTCTTTCTAAAAGTACCTTTGAATAAATACTCTTAAATTTGATCTTTCACAGGTTTCTCCTTGACCTCCTCTTCTCATGATGCTGTTGTACATTATTTTTTTATTACTCACTTAAAAAAAAAAAAGAGGAACAGTGAGAGAGAGAGAGAAATAGAGAAACGATTTTTATTTAGTTTTCCATATGGTTTTTGTTGATCCAAAACTTTGTTGAGTACATGGTGCCGGGATTTGAACTCATGTCCTCACGCATGCCATGCAAGCACTGTAACCATCGAGCCACCGCTCTAGCCCTATCACTCACTCTTGATAAGGCTACCTAGACTAAGAGGCATTCTGGAAGTTGTACACCTACTTGACATCTCAATCTAAAACAAGTTATCGTTCTCACTTGATTACTCCTTCCTATTTATTTTCTTTTCTTAATGAAAAGAAATACTTAACAGGTGTTTAATGCAAAGGCAAGATGTAATTTTCAGTGAAATGGTGGTGATACACACACACACACACACACACATACACATATATACACGTGTATATACACATTTATTTGTGCTTAAAAGGGTACATAAACTTAGCTTTTCAGAGGTGATATTATTTTCTTCTTCTTAGGCTATGTGCAAGGAATGAGTGACTTACTTTCTCCTCTTTTGTATGTGATGGAAAATGAAGTGGATGCCTTTTGGTGTTTTGCCTCTTACATGGACCAAATGGTAAGAACAGGGATTATTTTCTTTAACCAAACTCATTTTTAAAATTTTAGTTGTATAGATAAAAATAAGTGTTGGTGAGGATGTGGGGAAAAATGAACACTAATACATTGTTGGTGGTACTGCAAATTAATACCACCACTCTGGAAGGCAGTATGGAGATTGTTCAGAAAACTAGGAATGGAACCATTGTATATCCACAAGATTTAAAATCAACATAATATAGGGCTGCAACCATATCAATGTTTATAGCAGCACAGTTCATAATAACTAGACTATGAAACCAACCTAGATACCCTTCAACAGATGAATGGATGAAGAAAATGTAGCATATATATACGCAATGCAGTATTACTCAGCCATGAAAAAGAATGAAATTATGTCATTTACTGGTAAATGGATGGAACTAAATGGATGCTAAGTGAAATAGCCATATTCAGAAAGTCAAAGGTTGAATTTTCCTCAGGTATGTGGAAAGTAGTCTAAAATTAGGGGAAAGGTGTGTGGGGGGGGGGAGAAACGGGGGTGAAGAAAAAGAAAGGTCAGGGGAGTAGAAGAAGGTGATTGAGGGAGAGGGAGGAGGGACCAGATAAGGGGAAAACAGTGGAATGAATCTGACCTGAATTTATAGCATGCATATACTATAGTGAATCTCATCATTATGTATATCCACAAGACACTAACTTTTAGAAAATGTAAATAAATATAGAGTAGACCAAAGGGATTGGTGTGGGGGGATGAGGATAGTGGAACATAGGGGACTTAATTGGAGCAAATTATATTCTATGCATATGTCAAAATTAATCCTAATGTTATGTATAACTATTATAAACCAATGAAAAATTTAGTTCTATCATCTTATTATAGACTGATTTTTATATTTAGCCAACCACGATGGAGCTTAAAAAATTAATCCATGCTTGTTTTACTTTTCTTTTTAATAACTTTTCAACAGCCTTGGAAATACTGACTTTTTGGTAATATAGAAAGTAGAAAATATGTGCCTGTAGTACAAAAGTAATCAGGTTTTAATATCTGTAAGTGCTTACATTCTTCTGAAGAGCCATCAGTCAGAATATTGGTGAAATAGGCGAATTAAGTTTTGTGAAGTAGTTGAACTTTGATATCATTAGTTTCAGAGATAAAACTTAGTCATGCCAAATTAATATCCTTACTTTTTGTGAACAGTTTGTATTCTGCCATTATACAGTAACTGACTTTTCTCACATTTTAACTATTTGTGACTCTGACACACTGAGCAGTTCATTGTTTTCCCAGAAGTATGTAATTATTAGAGTTCAACTATGTCTGTGTATACACATTAGCAAAAAAAAAAATTATTATCAGTAATTTATCTTTGAGATAAGAGTTCTAGGGCAATAGTACAGAGAATATTAGCAGATAAAATAGAAAACCTTCTCAAGCAATCTGTTAGAAAGAAAAAAGGCAGAATGGGTATGAGTAGATAAAGGCATATGAAATCCAAAAACCTGACTACATATATAGGTCACTATATTTTTTCAAAATAAAACTAGTAAATTTGAAGCTGAGTCTTTATGTCAGATATTGAAATGGTTTGCTTGAAAGGGGATACTTTGAATCTGTAATCATCTAAAACATTTCTCTAAAATATAAAATTTAACCCAGGGCTTCTGGGGCACAAATGTGAAATTTGAAAGTTGTACTCTTCTTCTTTTTTCTTTACTTCTTTTCTTCCCTTTTTGTTTGACTCTTTTTTCTTCTTCATTATTTCCCACTTTGGTCTGTTTCTTCAAGTCTCTTGTCCATAGTTTGAACTCATCTTCATGTCTTAGTTCTTTTCCAAGTATATATTTGATAGTATTTTATTAGTCTTAAAATGTTCTTTTACTGTTAGTAAAATTTTAAGTTAATCCTTTGCCAGGTATTTATATTTTTGGATTATTTAGAAGGATTGTCAGTTGTAGTAATCTGGTAATGTAGTTTGCCTTCCATACCTTTTTGATTGATTGATTTGCCTACCTTCTTAGTTCTCATTACTCTCAAGTGCTCTAGAAACCTGAGGCATTTGTTATAAAGGTCTGTACAACTGGTACTAATTGCATATCAGCTCTTGTCTGCCTTCCTTGTGTTTTTGTTGTTTATTTTCTTTTAACTAGAGCTAGTATGTTCCTTGATAAAGGAATCATATCTTTGCTTCATTTGTAGCATACCAAAATTTTCTTAATGCTCAACCTAAGGTGATTCAGCAGATTTTTATAGCATAAACATGTGTACCTTTAAACTTCTATATAGTAGGTAATCACCCCCCCCAAATTAACATGCATATACTATATTTAATAATAGTTTTCAATAAAATGAAACTGGTATTAGCATATTCAAATACTTTGACATATAATGTCACATACATGTATGTATACATACCTAAGAAGTAGTTAAAATTTTTTTCAATCAGATATATGTTAAAATGAAGTGAATTTTTTTCAAACGATAATTTGAAGGAATACTTAATGATGGAGGTAAATGTTTATTTCCCAAATGTATGTTCCTTTCACCAAGTCTTTTATGCTGTGTAAGAAATAAATGTGTTAGTGTGCTATTGCTATCCCTGCATTTTTTTTAACCTAAATCAAATAAATAGAGGGAGAAAATAATCCTTAGTTTGAAACCAAGGATTTTTTTCTCTTCCCTTTCTTTTTAGTGTTGCTTTAGCCTTTAAATTAGTTGTGTATTTTTTAACATAACTCGTGTGGTAGAAGTCCAACCTTTGTCCATAGACATCATGCTTTAGTTATCAATGGTTATGTACTATAAAATGTTTTAAAAATATTACTTGTATGATAATAATCATTTTCTTTTAAAGCATCAAAACTTTGAAGAACAAATGCAAGGCATGAAGACCCAGTTAATTCAGCTGAGTACCTTACTGCGATTATTGGACAGTGGATTTTGCAGTTACTTAGGTAAGTTTAGTGAATCAGAACTATACTCCGCAAATTGTAGGGTAATACAGTTCTGTAATACACAGAAAAATGTGAAGAACTTTTATAAGACATAAATGCTGTATTGTTATTGCTTGGGTTCTTCTGAGAAATGAAAGTACAGGACCAAACTGTATAATTCTGCCTGAAAACATTTTGTTCATAAAATGAATTTTTTTGTTGTTTGATTGTTTTTAAAAAGAAGGTAGTCTGTAAATTTGAACTGATAGAAGGCATTTAAATACGTAGGAGTTCTAACCACTTAAAATGCAGAGAAAATATTGAGTTTGAGAAAGTTTCCATTGTTTTGATATAATTAGCTTAAGAATAATCCTTATGTGTATTTTTTTCTTCTGTATAGAATCTCAGGATTCTGGATACCTGTATTTTTGCTTCAGATGGCTTTTAATTAGATTTAAAAGAGAATTTAGTTTTCTGGATATTCTTCGATTATGGGAGGTAAGTTCTGAGATTATTATACAAATGTAATATATATAATGGAAAGACGCATTTTGTTCTGTAGAGTATAAACAGATTGCATAGCCTCACTGAAATTTTGAAGGCACATAGGTTCCAAAATTTTTATGAGTTTGTAGTCTCTGCTTAAAAATTAATTGATCTCAAACTTAACATCTGGTCTTTTGAAACTTCTTTCTTAAAAGTATAATTCCTATGAGATTTGAGGCTAAAAGATATCCCAGAACAAGTTCTGTAGACCATTTGTTGCTTATATTCTTCCTTAGGGAAACTTAAGTTATGCAAGGCTCTGTCACATTCTGGTATGGGTTTGTTTAGCATTCAAATTGATGAGCTAAACAGTTGAGCACTTCAGCTTATAGTGTGTGGTGTTGGGAGGGGATTAACATGTGTTTTGCTTTTTCAAAGAAATATAAGTTACAGCAGAATGGCAAGAATAACATAATAAGCATCCCATGCCGTCCTGACCAGTCTGGTCCAGTCCCCCAGTCAGTCTCCCTCCCTCCCTCCTTTCCTTTTCCTTTCCCTTTCCGTTTTTCCCTTTCCCTTTTTCCCTTTCCTTTTCCCTCCATCTCCCTCCCCTCCTCTCCATTTCTCCCTCTTTCTTTCAAGAAAAAAATTAAAGCTAGTAAAAATAGTCTTTTTCACCATCCCAGTTCCATTTCCCTCCTCCAACTCTAGAGTAAATTCATTATCATGGTTTTGGAATATATCTTTCTATTCCATTTTCCACTTCTGGCAACTTTTGATGAAAATTAACAATATTTTTAAAAATTCCCAACTATCTGTTAATAGTAGATTAATGGGCTTTTTCATACAGTATTGGTATAAAGACTGATTGTTGCCTTATCTATATAAATAAAGGAATGACTGAAATTTTCCAAGGAAAAGAATGAGGAATTAATCCATTTGGATAATAAACTTACGGTGGAACTCCATTGTCCTCTAAGACTTTTACAACTGGAAATTGATTCCAGCTACCATTATAGAAGGCAATCTGTAATCACAGGATCATTGCTTTGGTACTTCCTTACATCTGTTGTGAAATTAGAAGTAAAACTCATAGGCTCTGTGCATAGAATCATACTTAAATGTGTATCAACTTTGTTAAACTTTAATCTCAACTACTTTAAAGAACGGATTGTGAGGTCTGGAGAGGTAGGTAGTTCATCAGTACTGTACTTGCCTGGCATGCATGAGAACCCAGGTTCAATCCCCAGCACCACATACACAATTAAGTGGAGGCAAAACAAAGCAAAAGATGAAAAAATAAAATCAACTCTTTCTCTCTCTCAAAAAAAAAAAAAGAATCACAAAGTTAGTCTAGCTCCTCAATCTATGTTTATCAAATAAATTGGAACTTTTAGCGAAAACTTTGATGTTAATTGTATTGTGATGAGACTTTGGAAAATTGGATTTAGTTTTAAAATGATTCAACTTGATTTACTCCTTTTGAAAGAAGTAAAAATATTCCAGGTATGCCCTAATAATATTGTTTGTGTGGACCTTTTTGTCTCTCCAGAGAAGATATTATTAGGTACATTAAGCAGGTCTTAAATCTGAAGATATTACCTGTATTCAGGAAAAAGTACAACTATTGAACAAATGTTCTGTATGTTTGGGTAAAAATTTTAGGTAATTGATTTAATTTTTATTACAGTCAGGGATACTCTTGAGCTATATAATACAGTGTTGAGCTATCTCTGAATATTTTTGATTCCATGTACTGTATAATTAAATCGTTTTTTCACATTCAGAATTTAGCTTACATTTTTTTCAGTGAGAAACCGAAGGTTCAGAAAAATATTGAAGTATATCTAACCCATACACCTTAAACTTAACCTCACAGCTGTGGCTGCTTTTTTTTTTTTTTTGTGATAGCCATTAGGCTCTCCTCATAATGGATCCTGTCTAAGAACCTTTTCTTTATAGTGTTCAGCTTTATCTTTGGTAGGGCTGGTACAAGTGTACATCTTAAGTTGCACTAAAGTACCATCATTTTTTGTTTCGGTTACACTGTCCTGCCAGATGTTCAGGACCAAGCTGGCCAAACTGACCTTGTTCCAATTTGGTTTTAAAGAGTCTAGCTGTGGCTTCTTAATAACACCTAGTGGTCAGGGATTTGCGTATAGTAGTTAGCCACAGATTAAGACTTAATATTAGTTACTTTGTGGCTAAAGACAAGACTCCTTCATCCCTTGTTCATTAGCTAGAAAATCAGTAGGCTATTCTAACTAGATAATGTCATTGCTTCCAAGTTCAGTGTTGTATTTATGAGGAAAATATTTTAGAATTGATATGGCTCACTATAAATAACTCTTCTATTTTTTATAGGTCATATGGACTGAACTGCCATGTAAAAATTTCCACCTTCTTCTCTGTTGTGCTATTTTGGAATCAGAAAAGCAGCAAATAATGGAAAAACATTATGGCTTCAATGAAATACTTAAGGTAGTTATTTCATTAATTTAGATTTTTTTATTTTGTTTTTTTCCCTCAATTTGGTGGTCCTGATACACAGAACATATTCTTGGAATGTTATTGAATCCCTTGAATAACTTTAATTGTATCAGTAACACTTAGTGCTATGACTGGTTTTCCGAGAATGATGATTCAACATATACGTATGGGCCAGTTATTTTTACCCAGCTGATGAGGAAGAAAAGGAAATTTTAACAAATGCTCTTTTTTATATAGTTTAGTTTTTGAAAAAATAATTCTTTTGCTTTTTAGCTTTGAGATAGCAGACTTGGGACAGCTCCTAGATTTAATGTTCCATAAACTTATTAGCTATTCTTTAGCTTTAATCCTTGAAATAATCTGATGGAAGATTTATTGGATTTCCTATGTATTTGTAGTCTGTGAATATTTTTTATCTGCATTGGAATGTAACTGGTAATAAATTGCATATATAGTATAATATAATGCTTTCAGCTTTGATTATCATTTTATTTTATTGATGTTTTTAGCATATCAATGAATTGTCCATGAAAATTGATGTGGAAGATATACTATGCAAGGCAGAAGCAATTTCTTTACAGATGGTGAAATGCAAGGTATCCATACAGTGTTTCAAATGATTGAAAGACTATATTGTTTTTTTTTCTTTTTAATGTGATCAAGAAAGATTTTTCTTCTGGAAGTAAAATAAATGAGAGTTTTAGCAAGTAAGACACAAAACATTGAATAGCACTTAATCGAAAATAAATGACTAATTATCCCCGATAAGAAATGTGTAACAGTAAGGCAAAATGGTCAAATTGTAGTGTTATATTGTGTATGACTATGAAACAACAAAACCGTCATTATGTACAACTTTAATGCACCAATAAATATTAAAAAATAATGCACACAGATGTCCAAAAAATAATAATAAGGCAAAATGGCAAAAGTAATGAAAATATTTCTAGCATAGTTAAAGAGATTGTAGAATTTAAGCAACGAGCCGGGCGTGGTAGCACATGCCTATAATCCCAGTGACTTGGGAGGCTAAGGCAGGAGGATCACATGTTCAAAGCCAGCCTGAGTAACTTAGCCAGGTTGTAAACAACTTATTAGTGAGACTCTGTCTAAAAAAAAGGAATAAATAAAAAGAGCTGGGGATGTAGTCCCGTGGTTAAGTGCCCCTGGGTTTAATCCCTGGTATGAACAAAAAAAAAAAAAGAATTTAAGCAATGATACATTACCCAATTAAGTTAATAAATACATACAGAATAGTATTTATTATTAAATATATAATATCCCCAAATAAAGACAGATGCTAATCATAAATAATTAAATGAATAGTATTTGGTCTGTGTCATTACATGTGTATCAGACAAGCTCTTTGTTTGTAAACACAAGGTATTTGGGGACAAAGGGAGGGGAGCAGGGTCGGGTCAGGGTCATTAAGGCAGCTGGAGGGTGGGAGTAGGGGGGTTATCAAGCCAGTGGGGAACCTTCGACTTCCATGAGAAGTCCAACTAACATGGGCATAAAGTAGAGGGAAACATGGGATTAGGGGAAACCCAAAGGGAAGAGACCATGGACTGGCATCAGCCTGGGCTTGCTCTGTCATTATGCATTTGTTCACGATTCTGTGGCAACAGTTCCCTCCTAATTGTAAGACTATGTTGAACGAGTTAAGAAAAAAAAGTAAAAAAACAAATAAACAAACAAACAAGATATTTGATGTATTATCTGAAGTAAAATGGCATCAGTATACTTTTGGTTGGCTTTGTTTTTGTATTTTTATAATAATGTCTTTAGGACATGTATCATTTGTTCTCGGATTCAGTTACTTAGTACAGTTCTACAAATATTTGATAGCTATTCTGTTCTAAAACATGTCCATGAGCTATTTCTTTCATTTAAGGAACTTCTGTTTACTGAGAACTTGTACAAATAAGATATTACAAAGAGATAAATATCAAATATTAGAAAACTGTGTTTGCAGTTGTACTGGGATGGAGTGGAGAATGAATAATTTGGAACCTGAGAATCACTTATGAAAAAGTAATAGATGGTTAGAATTTCCTTTGGAATGGAGAAGCAAGGTATGAGAAGGATATATGACATTTACACTGTTAGAACAGATGTTCAGAATCTGGAATCATAGTAGTCTTAAATGAAAGTGTCACTTTGTGATTATTTTTCCTTAGTAGTGAATGTGATTTGTGTTTCTTTTTTCATGTCCAGGAATTGCCACAAGCAGTTTGTGAGATCTTGGGACTTGAGGACAGTGAAGTTACAACACCAGATTCAGATACTGGTGAAGATGAAAATGTTGGCATGACTCGTCCTTCATCTTCATTTCAGAGTAATACCTTGCCTACTCTTCCTGCTAGTGGAGCCAGAGATGACAGTCCAACACACATATCAGTGTCCCCAAATGTCAGCAGATTAACACCTGCATGATTATTTGTCTTGTTTTTTTTTTTTAAATGAGACACTTTGTTGCAACTCCTTTTCAAGTACTTGAAAGGTGGACGTTTAAAATCTTGATATTGATCATGCTTTAAGGTTTATGGAAAGAAAGTGTACTGATGTTCTTGCATTAAAGCTTTACAAAGTTTTAAACTAATTATTTTTGTAGTTACTTCTGCCAAATAGCCTTTCCTTTTCAGTAACATTCCTTAATATTTTTATAGCTAAGTACATTTTATTTTCTTGCTGATAACTGGAATTGGATAAATATTACAAGTAGATGAGTTGGAAATTATGCACTTTGAAAAACATTCACTTTGTTTACTCTTTTAAGTTCAGTGGGTTTTGGATTGATTAAGTGTTGAGCCTTTATATAGCATTCTGAGCAGAGAAGTAGACTGTTAACCAGTAGTGAAATTAAAAAAAAAAAATATTTTTTTTTCTTTTGTTTACAATAATACTCAGCTTAAATATTTATGCTGGTTGATTGTGATTTAAATTGGACATTTTCATCAATGCCATTTAATGTATAGATAAAAAAAACTATTCAACCATAATAAGTGGATTGGCAGTATATTTTTTACATTGAACTTTTCTTTACTTGTATATAAAGACTATATGTAAGTACTATTTATGAGTATAAGAAAGGATAGGCATATTTTCTTTAACTGAATAAACTTGACTATTGATTTATATAACCGATTCAACAAAATTAATACATAGCTTCAATATGAGATCTTTTTCAAAACTATTTTCTTAACCGAACATTTATTTCATGAGACTACATTCAGCTGTGTACTTGGTGTAATTTTAAAATTAATTGCTTGTAACCTCACTTTAATAGTAATGTTTATTATCTTTCCTAAGAATGCATTAACTGATTAATCAGGTCTTTAAATTTTTATAAAACGCTTTTTGCAGAAAGCTTATGTCAGAAATTTCAAGATACTATCATGAGTCTCAAATAATACTTTTTTGTATATGAATGAAACTGTTGTTTTTACCATGCAGTATTGCATGATTTAAAGTTATGTGGAATTAACATAACTGATTCCATTTTAATTGTAATTTGTTAACTCCTGTACATATCATTAAAATAAATTTGAAGTTGAAGTAGTGTTTTCAGTTACATTACACTTAGAAATAGTCTGCTAGTTCTTCCTAAGAGTTAAAAATCCAAGATAGACTTTAGTACATTTCATATTTTTATGTTATTAAAGTAGTCATTTGAGCTGTGGAAGTGGTAAAGAAATGTGACTCTTCTTATAACCGAAAACATTTTTAATAAGCATGAAAATGGGCATAGTGTTGCCTTGGAGGACCTCTTACCTGACTCAGTAAAGCAACTTATATAATTGATGTTCATAGTATAAAGTAAAAGTTGTGTAGTTCTGAAATTGTCCAGTAGATAACCAACCACCCGCAAGTCCCAGAAAGTTAGGGAACCAAATGAACTTTTTTCTTAGTTGAGTATTAACTGACAATCATGAAAGTAGAAACATTAGATTTTCGTTTTTAATATTATGTGTTATATCTTTCATCAGTTAATAATGAGTAAGCCTATTTGGAAAAAAGTAAACTGATCAAAAACTCAGTATCTCCAGCTTTTCATTTCCTGTTATTCAGGAAATTGCTTAGAACATCTTGATGTCCTCCTTGTTCTTCCTGGACAATGACTTTTTGGTTTTTTTTCTTACTATGTAATATGATATCTACTTCAGATATTTTTTTAATCTAAATATATTTAGTAAGTTGAACTTTTGTCAAGTTTTATTAAAAAGCTACTTGTTAAAATGTAAGTTTTTCCAGAGTGCTTTTCTCTCTAGTACATTTTTGATATGGAAATGATAATAGTATAGTGCTAAAGTCTTAATCAGTTCACAAAATCTGGTTAGCAAATACCATGTAAATTTGAGCTGTTGAGATTATCAAAATATATAGTTCAGGTAAATTTCTTCATCTAACTTTTTAAGGGATTGTTTATTTCAGTTTTCACAAGGTGTTCTATCTCCAGTCCTATAACATAGTTATTATTGGTATGTAATGTGGTTAAAATTCAGATAGTTCTTTTTTTTTTTTTTTTTAAGAGAGGGCCATGAGAGAATCAGTTTTAATTTAGTTTTTCATGTGGCTTTCATTTCTCTGACACTTTGTTGTGTACTTGGTGCTGGGTTTGAACCCACATCCTCACGCATGCCAGGCAAGCACCATAGCTGCTGAGCCACCACTCTAGCCCCAGATAGTTCTACTTTTAACAGTTAAAGATAATATATTTTCAATTCTGATGTGACCCTATGGGAAACCTGTTTGCATTTAAGAACTTGCCTGTTTTGATTAGATTCCTCATTTTTTTGTATGTTAGGAACTCTAATCTTGGTGATAAAAAACTAAAACTGTTTTTGAACAATAAGGAAACAAAGCCTTTTGGGATATCATATTTCATAGCATAATAATTGCAGCTTTTATGCCAAAAGTTTTTGCACAAAAGTAGGATGTGTCCACTATGTAAAAACTTTTTTTTAAAATTGTGCTGGTATTACTTAAAAATCATTTATTATTATACTGTCTTTGGTGTAGGATTAGGATGCACGTAATACTCATG
Organism: Aplodontia rufa; assembly: GCA_004027875.1. Classification (NCBI taxonomy): domain Eukaryota; kingdom Metazoa; phylum Chordata; class Mammalia; order Rodentia; family Aplodontiidae; genus Aplodontia; species Aplodontia rufa. The sequence continues at coordinate 39,993 of PVKS010000941.1, forward strand.
AATGCAGTGGTGATTATTCAGTGAAATGCAGTAGTTGAGTGAATCTTATTTTTTTTTTTTAAAGAAAGAGGGACAGTGTGAGAGACAGAGAAAGAGAGAAACGACTTTATTGAGTTTTTCACATGGCTTTAGTTGCTCCAACACTCAGTTGTGTACGTGGTGCTGGGGTTTGAACCCGGTCCTGGTGCTTGCCAGGCAAGCGCTGAAACCACTGAGCCACCGCTCCAGCCCTGAATCTTATTTTTTAATTGAGTACTCTGCCATTTGAATGATGGAACCACGTTTGACCTGCTCTCCCCTTGAGATCTTACAGTATGGGAATTTTAAGTGTGGATTTTTTTTTTCTTTTTCTTTACCAGCATTGGGGATGAACAGAGGGCGTCTTGCTTGCCAGCCAAATGTTCTACCACAGAGCTACATCCCCATCCCAGTTGTGGATTTTGGAGTATTGTTCTAATTACAAATGTCTCCCTCACTTTTTTCAAGTATACTAGTATATATTATTAGACTATCCATCTTGACATTAGGAGTAACAATGGGTTGCCCACAGGTTGGGGGAAGATGGACATATATACTGGACATACTTTTACAATTTTTTTGATAAACACAGCACCTCTTTCCACCCATGGGAAATTACTGTGAACTCAGTGTTAAGAAAAATTATAATAAAAGATGTATGAATAATCAAGAATATTTACCTAATCTGGTTTAATCTCTATAGATTAAATTGGAATGTTAGAATAATAGAAGATAAACTATTAATGCTTCTCATTGATATCTCTGTTGCTCCTCACATGTTTTTCTGTGTGCTAAAAATAACGAAAAGAATAAATTCTAGTAAGCTTAGCTGTGATCAATGAGCAGTGCAGTCTGGTTCAGTTCTTTTAATTAAAAAGATTATTAACCTCAGAGATGGACTTTGGCTGTGACAGTAATAGATGTTTCCAACACCAGTCTAGATTGGAGGCACAGGACTCAGTGACTTAGTATACTGCTTAAAAACAAATAGGGCTGTTTTTAGGTTGCCTTATGTGTTATGTGGTCTCCTAGTATAGGGACTAGGATCTCTTGCATAGGTATTGCTGACTCACTTTGCAAAGCAAATTGTTCTACAGTGGTGGAGCCATCAAAGTACTTCTGAGTGATCAGCATTAATACTGTTTTTATTGTATTGACTAGTAAAGATAGGGGAAGAATTTTTTTCATCAACATTGCATACCGGAATAATGACATACAACCTAAGGCATTTGTAGAGATGTTTTGGGAAGGGGGAGAGGGATAAGGGTGGGTAATAGGGGAGGGGCTCTTGGAGGGCAAATCTAATATTCAGAATTTATGTATATATTATATTTTTTCATTAGAATCATGTTTGTTCAACAAATAAATTTCTTAATTAAAAAAACATTGCATACCAGAGAAGGGCTTCATATGCTGTAGCTTATGGAATGGGAGAGCTGAGTTTTGGCAGTGGCACATCTCTTTTTAGGAAAGGGATTTAAAGAATAAAAATGCAGCCAATTAGTTTGGATAGCAGAATCCTTAGAAGTTTTTTTTTTTCCGTTTTTTTTTTTTTTTTTTTTTTAAGAAAGAGGGGACAGGGTGAGAGAGAGGGAAAGAGGGAAGCAATTTTTATTTAGTTTTTCATGTGACTTTCATTCCTCAGACACTTCATAGTGTATGTGGTGCTGGGGTTTGAACTCGCATCTTCACGCTTGCCGGGCAAGCACTGTAACCGCTGAGCCACCACTCCAGCCCCTCCTTAGAAGTTTTACATGCCTTATTTTTCCTCTTGTTATTATTTATCTGCTGTCACCCAAAGTTTTTTGATTGCAGTTTAAGAGTTTCATACCTATCGGAAATACAGGTAATATGAGCCTGTTGACAAATGTATTTGTAGACAAATAGTATAACTTGCTTTAGGCACATGTTTTCTCAGGAAGTTTAAGAGAGCTTCATGGCAGAGTGTGGATGTTTAGGTCACTTTATAAGGTTCTTTATATTCTTGCAAAAGACTTAAAATTTCTCCTGTCAAAAAGTCAAAGCCAAAAAATCAAACTTTCTCCTGTAGGTCAAATGTCAGAAAAAAAAATTTAGTCACATTGGATTGTTCATACTAGAAAATATCCACTGTGCTTATGAATGGGAAACAAAGGGTCAAACTCTTTGAGTTGGAGCACAGGTTTTGGAGTCAGTCTTAGATTTGAGAGCTGGCTTCTTAGTTTTGTAAACATAATCTCTCTCATCTGTTGGTGGGGACAATGCCTACCTCAATTTTGAGGAGTAAATGGATACAAATAAAATGTTAAACATGATACCTGGCATGATTAACCACTAATAAGTGCTGTTATTATTACCTGATGACAGCCACCACATGCCATCTTTTTGTCTTAAAGCTGTGTGGTTTTTTCCCCAAACATCCCATCCTGCTGATACAGCCTTGGGGCACCTTTTGGTTTGTTTCCTTTTGACTGAAGTAATTTTGATTTCAAATTTTAAGTTGTGTTCTGTTTTATCAGTGCCACTGCCTCCTTGATCTCATTGTAAATCACTGTCCTTTGTGCTTCACTTTTATCTTCTTCAAATTGGACTTAAATATACTTGCCTTCTTATCTATTTTCCCTTTGCAAATGTTGTCATAAAAGCATAATGAGAATACAAGCATATCACATTTTCCTTATTAATGAAGTCTTATTCTTAGACCCATCATGGTCAGTATAGCAAATAATCACAAAATATCTAAATAAACCTAAAGACCTAGATGTGTCTGCATTAAGCATTTTTAGTAGTGTGGGGAATTATAGTTTTTGTTTGACAGTGGACATTTTACTAGGGAACAAATTGAAGCCTAAGGCAGCTGTTCTTGGTAATGCTTTAAATAAACTCATTTCAGTCAGATAATAACATATTGGCTTTCTTGACTTAGTTTCCAATTATACTGTCCAGATCCAGATGGTTGACATAACTCCCCTGCAAAGATTTACGTTATTCACACTTTTTTCCCTCAAAATGATAGTGTAGTAGTTAAGAGTGATCAACAGGAATAAATACATTTCCTTGATGTCAATAAATAACGTCATGTGTTGTAATGTGAATGAAAATGGTGGAAAGACCACTTGAGTATAGGACACTTTGGAAATTTTCATGGGCGCACAATCTTTTTGCTCACTGAACATTTTTGGACTAGTAATTTTATGAAGACTTCACTCAAGGTCAGGAGAGTGGGATTTTGTAATGTTGCAGATGAACTTATGATCTATTTTATTGCCCACAATGCTGCCTTAATTATTAAGCTAATTTTTAAAGTACCAACATAGGTGAGTACTTCATTAACTGCATATAAGGTTGCTTTGCAGATATCCTGAAATGAAAATGATGGTGTATGGAAGCCTGCTTGGGTTTCCTAAAAGTGAGTCATTGTAGACTTATTTCCTTTTATTGATAAATTAATACCAAATCATGGGAAATAGGGTATAAACTTATTTTGGTATATAATATTTGGTTATGTAATAGAAATCAGGAATGGATATTAGTAATATTTAACAACTGCCAAGGAACCTACATACCTAAAGTATTTAATTCAATTGATTCCCAAGTTGTAGGAATCAAAAATCAATGGAAAAACACTTTCAGCTAAATTGATTATTAGATTGAGTGTGGTAGGAAGTTTCAGTCATTTCTCTTGGCTGTTCAATGTAGGTTTAAGCATAGAAATCATACATACCAAATCTGCTTGTGACACAAATGTGGTAGACTGAAATGATGACTTAAAGAAGGGAAGTTATTCAAGGAAATCATACTTTTTATTGAATCCAGATCTCAAAATAATCACTGTTGCTTCCCTTTCAAATATCTCTATAGCCTTAACATCTCACCTCTCTAATAATTTCACACCTGCTCACTCCGTTCACATTGATGAATTGCCAGGCAAATTCTCCCTTTTAAGTAAGTGTCTTTCCTTTTATCCTTTTCCTCAAACACATTCCTTTGCACCTGGGAAGTTTATCTTTCACTTGATGACAGTGTATTCCAGTTTTCTTGTTTGGCCAGGGAGGTTTAAGGTGAGTAGGGAGGAAAGGAGGATAAGTCTTTAGGGACTGACTACAGAATGGCAACTGGTAGTTAGGGAAAGCTAGACTGTTCCAACTGTGGGTCACAGATGTTTCGGCTTTTCCTTCATTCTCTGTTTACATCACCTTTTCCATTTCTTTGTTCCTGTAGTCATCTGCCTCTCAAGATCCACTTCATGTTCCAAGTGGCTTAAGGGCTGGCTTAGAATATTTCTCTTGTTTTCACTACTGTTCTTAATGACAACCAATGTCTGTGCGGAGAACCATTAACATCTTTAAGGTAAAGCTTACCTGTTTTGTGTTTCTCTGTCCTGGAAATCTCAGCGGTTCACCATTATGGCCATTCACAATCAGATGGCCCTCATCCACTTGTAGGATCTTATACTGGAGATTTCTTTATTCAACAATATTTCACTAGCACTTTCCCTCTCCATTTCATGCTTCCTGGCCTCTTTAACTGCCTGGTCCAAACCAGTTCTGTCAGTTCGCATTATGACTGTTGGCATCCTGCTTGTCATGAATTATGAGGACAATCACCTTACTAAAACCCAGGTATCCACATCTCTTCAATTTATGCCAAAGATTCCAAATTGATACCTAATTTTGTATCACTCTGGTTTCAGATTCAGTGAGGCACGCTGAGCATGGATTATCTGCCCCATGTGAAGCACTTTACATACATTCAACTGTACCCATAAGGTGTAGGTGTAAAAGGTTGAGAAATGTGAATTAATTTGACCTCCTTAAGCACAATGAGGCAAGTAGCAGAGCAAGATTAAAAAATCAGGATTTTTGAAACCAGTGTCCTTTTTATGCAGTCCAATTTATTTTTAAAGTCTATATATTTGCAGTCAGTTTTACATGTGCACATGGTTTCCACAAGATTTATTGTTATGAGAAATTGTCCCCTTCTTTCTGCCCGTCCCCCAGCTCCCTGCTGCAATGGCAAGATTTCCAAATTTGGGCTACTTGTTTTGCTGTTTACTTCTGTGTCTCAATGCTGCAATAGATGTGTACTGCTACTGTTTTGATTTTCACTCTTAGGCATTACTATTGACATCCCATCTTAGAAGATGGAAGTTGAGCTCTTTGTCTCCTTTGCTCTGTCGCCACCATTCACATGCTCACTTCTTTATCTCTTTCCATCTTACCACGTAGTTGTTATAATATTGGTTAGGTCAATATCTAGCGCTTATACTATTATGACTTTGTAAATGCAATTCTCAGCTAATGTAGATGCCTTTCCGGCCCTAACTTTGATTTTTCTTTGGAAGTTCTTAACAGAGTTTTTCTTTTGCTGATTTTCTATGTAATTGTCACTAATCCAACCTCACACTCTACCAAATATTTAAATGGAGACTTGTCAACAGTTAAGACTTTAAGAACTCTAGTGTTACCTTGAGCTCCCACTGTTTTCAGGTCTTTCCACATGGTAAGATTCTCCAAAGAAGGTTTTTCTTCCTTTATCCGGGTCGAGGTACATGCCTGGCTGTCAGACTTCCAAGGTTTAGGAGTCTCAATATCTTGCACATATATTTATTTAGCTACTCTTTTCAGGATGCTTCCCATAATCTCAACTATGTCTAGTGCTTTTAGTACAGAGGCTCTTTGTTTTACCCATTCCAGAAAACAACTTCCATTTATATACCTGTGGAGTTAAAGGGGAGTTAGCTTGGCTCTCTAGGGGAGGTAAATATGAGATTTTAAAAATAACAATTTGATTTTATAGTATTTGCATACCATAAAATTAACTCCATTAAAATGTTCAATTTAGCAGTGTTTAGTATATTCACAAAGTTGTGCAATTAGCACCAATATCCAATTTTAGAACATTTTCATCACTGAGTAAAGGAACCCTGTGGCTTATCAGCAACTATTCCTCACTTCCTTCTTCCTTGTAGCCCCTGACAATGACTAATTTACTGTCTTTCCTTTTTTTTTCATTTTCCAAACATTTTGCATAAACAAAAATCATGTAATACATGTTTTTTTGTGATTGGTTTTTTTCTTAGAATCATGTTTTTTCAAGGTTCATGTTGTAACATCAGTACTTCAGTCCTTTACATTGTGATATCAGATATATATATATATCACATATATATAACAAAATATATATAATATTTTGTTTGTCTTTTAATTAGGTGGTAATATTAGAGTTGTTTCTACTTCTGCTGTTGTGAATAGTGCTGTTGTCAACATTCATATGCAATTTTTGTGTGGATACCTGTTTTCATTTTTCTGCAGTGTGTATCTTGGAGTAGAATGGCTGAGCCCTATGGTAAATCTACGTTTACCTTTTTGCAGAGCCAAATATTCTTTTCAGAGCACCTACATCAGTTTACATAGACCTGGAGTACAATTACTGGGTCATATGGTAACTTACGTATCATATTTTGAGAAATCACTGAACTGTTGTCCAAAGTGGCAATACTATTTTCTGTTACTACCAACAGTGTATGAGAATTCTAAATTTTCTGCTTCCTCACTAGCACTTCTCATTGTATTTTTTATTTCTGCTATCCCAGTGGGTCTGAAGTGCTGTCTCATTTTATTTTTTGATTTGCCCTTTTCTGTGATTAATGATAGGACTTTTGTTTCATGTGCTTATTGGCTGTATCTTTGGAGAAATGTCTATTCAAATCATTTGCTCATTTAAAAATTGATCCAATTCTTTTTTCATTGCTGTTGTAAAAGATTTTGTTTCTAGACTCTTCTGTGAGATGTATGATTTACAAATATTTTCTCCTAAAGTAAGGGGTTTTTTTGCGCTTTTTTTTTTTTTAAGAGCAGAGGACAGTGAGAGAGAGAGAGAATCAATTTTTATTGAATTTTTCACATGGCTTTTGTTGCTCTGACACTTAGTTGTGTATGTGGGTGTTGGGGTTTGAACCCGTGTACTTGTGCATGTCGGGCAAGCGTCGTAACCACCGAGCCACACCGCTCCAGCCCCTCTTTTTGCTTTCTTGATGGTATCCCCTGAAGCACAAAATTTTTAAGTTTTAATGGAATTCTATTTGTTTTTTTTTCCTATGAGTGCTTATGTTTTTGGTGTCATCTGAGAAATGATCCAAGGTCACAAAGATTTAGTCCTATCTTTTAAGAGTTTCGTGGGGTTAACTCTTACATTTGTGTCTACAATCCATTTTTTTGTGTGAGGTGAGGTAGAAGTTCAACTTCATTATTTTGCATGTATGCAAATAAAGTTATCTCAGTACCACTTGTTGAAAATATTGTTTTCCCCCCTTGAGTTGTCTTGGTGTCTTTGTTGGAAATTTGTTGATCATAAATGTAAGGGTTTATGTCTGGATTATCAGTTTTCTTCCATTTATCTTTATATCTGTCCTTGAACATTGCCACACTGTTGGTAACTGGAACTTTGTTGTACGTTTTGAAGTTGTCTGTCTGCTTCAAAGACTGAATGACTTCCAGTTTCCTTTATTTGTCCCCCAATTCTAGGCTTATTGTTTTCCAACTTAAACTCTTCTTGTGTCCTTTGAAAGGAAAAGGAAGTCCTTTATGTTGTTTTTAATAGGTTTTATAAGAGAGTGCAAAAATAGGTAAATCTTAAAATCTCCAATAAATATCTTTCAATAAATGATTTTTAATATTTTTCCCTGTCCCCACATCCAATCAGGGATGTGGAATTTATCCCTTCATATCTTTGGTTCTTTCTATTGTATCCTTTCTGTTATTGCCTTAAGCCAGGTTGTCATATCCTGACCAGACTATATCCTATGTGATTTCTGCCTTCGGTCAGGAAGTCCTCTTGCAAGGTGCTACTTTTCTCAAATATTAGTATGCTTATGTGACTTCCCTGCATAAAGCCCTCCCAGCTGTTGACCCTCATACTGGAAAGGGTGATGAAGTGCAAAGCCCACATGATGTCACTGAGGATTGATCATAGTCTGAACTCTGCTTTCCTCTTTAGCTTTGTCTCATTGGGCATCCTTGCTTCACACATACACTCCATCACTGTTGAACAACAATGGTTTTCTATTTTCTTATATTGTCCTCTCTGTCTCCAACTATCTCTTTATTATTTCCCATTTCCTTTTGACAAATAAGCTCACTCTTGAAGATCCAGTTTAGGCAACTTCTTCCAGACCCCCTCTCCTGGTTCCCCACTATGGTAGAATTGAACACTCTGTCTCTTAATGCTATTGATGTTTTCTGCGGAAAAGTCAATGTATTTTGTATTTTCTTTATTTGCATGGATGTTTCTTTGAGCTAGACAGTGATCTTCTTGAGGGTAGGCACTGTATCTCATTTGTCTTTGCGTCCCCAGGATTCAGTTTCAATGACTAACACAAATTATGTGCTTGATAAATTTTCTTAAATGATGCATCTTCCCAAACTCTGTTCTAGCTGAAATAATCTCTGTATGGTCTGTAAAGCCTACTTTTGTTAACATGCCTTCTTTAGAGTACTCAAGAGACTGTACAGTGTAATGGTGGAGAGCATGGCTTTTGGAGCTAGAATGCCTGAACTTAAATCCTGCCGTGGCCACTAATTGTGTGAATCTTTGGTAAGTCATCTAAACTCTTCAAGCCTCAGTGTATCCAAACATAAAACAAATAATGGCAACTGCCTTTTAAGTGTTGTTGTGATGACTAATCATGTTTTGACTTACAAAAGTGCATATAGAAATGCTTAGAATAGAAATTGGCTGGGCTGGAACTTGGTGGTTATGGTGCTTGCCAGGCATTCATGAGTACACAGGTTCAAACCCCAGCGCCCACGTACACAACTAAGTGTCAAAGCAACGAAAGCCTTGTGAAAAACTAAATAAAAATTGATTCTCTCTGCCTCTCTCTCTCTCTCTCACTGTCTTTCTCTCTTAAAAAAAAGAAATTGGCAAATACTAAGCACTTAGTAATATTAACCATTATTTTTATCATTACTTTAAACTTCTTTAAACTTGCATTTCCTGTTAGCTGATCTTTAGAGGAAATACAAGCCAAATAATCATTTTGAGAATTAGTTAAAATAATAGTACCCCAAGACTCCAGAAACAATTAAAATCCAGACAATAGTAATTCATTGACAATAGTAATTTATTGTCTTGAAGAATTTTAATCTTTTTTCTGCATAGATAAGCTGTGCCAACCCCAGACTTTGGTTAGTTTTTCAAACAAGCACAATTAGTTAAGATTTTTACATTTTTTCAGAAGACTGGCAGTTTTCCTGTGATGTAGTAAAATTTCTTCTTTCTACAATTGGTCTATGCATGCCAAATTGCTGAATTTGATTTAGGTAAAATGGAGGGGAAAAATTCAGTGGCTATCAAAAGAATCAAAGGAATGACTGATATATGGGCATTTACTTTCCTTTTATTTCCAGGTAGGAATATTCTAGGAGTAGTGTCTGAGGTGGCTAAATCAAAGTCTTATGTTTTCTTTGCAGTACTGTTGCCTGTATGTCACTGTGCACAGAGACATCACAGGATTAAGAAGCAGGACTATTCATGAATGCCATCACACATATACATACACAATCATAACACTGCAGGTTAGAAATGCGTATTAACATAGTGGATATTTAGTTATTTTCCCACTTCTAGCATGAAAGCACAAAAATCTTTGAATTCTCAGTTATTTAAAGTCTGAGGCTAACTTGCCAATAGCAGGCTTGAGAGAAGGGGAGATATGGGACAGATGTTCCCTTGTACAAATAACAATCCCTTATTTATTATTCTCCACCACCTCTGCCCAGATAGCTACTCAACATATGAAACAAACAAATCACATCATGAGCAGATAACCCTAGGCTTCAAATCTGTAATCTGACCGTGGCCATCAGTAACCAGAAATGAGTTTCTTTCTAATCAGCTTTCCATCAGTTCTCAGTCACTCATATAATGGAGTCAGGGGAGGGGACGATTCTCATTGCGCTTCAGCACCACAGTTCTGGACAGTGCCCAGAGCAGGCTCTTTCAGAGGTGCGTCTTCCTCACTGGTTCTCCACCAGAGCTGCTCTTGCCCTTGTCCGCTCCCCCTGCTGCTGGGAAAGAAAATTGCATTGGGATTCATGCAGCCTGCAATGATGATGTTTTCCAGTAAATACTGGGCAAGGAGAGGGTTTTCCTTGGATTCAGCTGTGCCTGAAGAAAATCAGGTCCTTGGAAGCTTAACAGTGAGTACTGAATACCTGGCACTCTATAGTGTTTTCTAGGGCAGTGATTGTCTTATCTTCACCACGTGGACACCTGGTGTAGAGTAAGCATAGGTACCTGACTCCCACTTTTATAGTCTTGTCACCCTGCTCTTATTCTGTCTGCCTCTTTTCTCTGTAAAGTAAAGCAGGTGTACTGATTGCTTCCTGCTAAATTTTCTTTCCTCAAAGTAGAAAGTGAAGTTCCTGAACATTAAGAAGGAGAGTTTGTATGAATGGGTATCCTAACTCCACAACTGAAAAAAGATGTGTATAGAATTTTGAAAGCCCATTTATTATGAGGAGGAATATGGAGAAAAAGTGAAATATATTTCTGTGGTTTCCACAAGTTTATAGTGTCTCCTACACCTGCTCCAAGTCTAAGAAGACCAGTCTTCAAACCCAGAACTGATATTTTGTATTCATGTCCGTAGGTGTAGATTTTGGAATAAAAGAAAGATCAACTCCTTTTGAAAGTTTTCTTACATGCCTCATCACTTTGTGTGTGTGTGTGTGTGTTTGTGTAGAACTGGGGTTTGAACCCTTGGGTACTCTTATCACAGAGCTACATTCCCAGACCTTTTTATTTTATTTTATTGTTTTTAAGACAAGTTCTTGCTAAATTGCTCAAGCTGGTCTTGAAACTCATGTTTCAGCCTCCTGAATAGCTGGAATTAACAGGTGTGGACCACCATGCCTGGTTCACTACTACATTTTTAATTAATGGAGTTATGCAAGCAATATTCCAGTTTTTTCATATTTAAAGGAATTTTTATTTTTAGAATACTAACAAAATAAAAAGCAACACTTGCAGGATTTTAGATCCTGATTTGAGGTAACAATCATGGGATTTAATAAAAATAGTTTTTATTTTACAGCAATGAAAACCATATTCAGGTTCCTAGTCATTAAAAGTATTAAGTGGCATTTCACTGTGGTACTATCAGAGTTTATCATCCAATTCCAATTCAGTTTGTCATAGAAAAATCTGTTTTAATATTGTGGTTCCAAATATATGCCAGAGGGCTGCATCATACTGACATATTATTACTTGTAAAAATGCTGAAAAGTAATCACAGTAACTTGTGTAGAACTATTTAAATCAATTTGCAAAAATGAGACAAAAAATGTAAATAGATTTTCCAACATTTAAATATCATGAAAATTTGGATGAGATATTACATTGAGGAATTTTGAAGTTATAATGAACTGCTAGAAGGAAAACAAAGAAAACTTAGTTATGTTAATGTATGACACTTAAATATATGAGACCTGTGTATTATGCTGTGAGGAAGAGGCAGATGTTGAGAGTACTAAGAAATTTAAGTTTTTAATGATTAAACATACTGTCAAATGTCAATGTCTATATAAACAACTTCTCTCCCTCAAGTTATAAATAATACACTATCCATTTCAATTACATAGAAATCCAGTGAGGCAATACTAATGTATAAAAATAAAGCCAGGAGAGAAATCAGTGGAAGATAATGGCAAATCACTGTTCTTGGGTTCCATATCAAATGTACAATTCTCAGTTCGATGAGGGTGCAATAGATGGGTGTGATTGTGTTATATCCCCATATTCCAGGGAGATAGTTCTCTGTTTATCAAACTGCATTCGCATACAAAGAACATCAAACAGACCATCACAATTTCACATTGTCTGTCAAATGAAAAATTTCCAGCTTTTTTATTCTGCATGTTTGGCAATGTGATCTGAGTTGCTAACATCTTTCACTTTTATCTTTAGATAATGGAACTAATCATTATTACTCTGATTCTACTGTTTACTACTGATGATTAGCTACCTAGTTTTCTTCCTTCATTTGTCTTTTTTTCCTTTTTATTTGTGACTTAATTTTAACAGTCACTTATTGGTTGCTATCTTCTGACACAGATGGACTCTGTGCTCAACTTTTATGTGTAGGTAGAGTCACACTGACAATTCATGTTGACAATGTGGATCTAATTACACAAAGTAAGTTTAACAATTTCAGTGCATGTCCTTACATATTTCAGAATGAGATACATATTTTGCTTTAAAGATTTAATTAAAGCTAAATTTACTGTTGTGAAAAATACATATTTGTTTTTATTTTTGTTTTGCTTACCAACTAATATAGTTTCTTTTTAAAATTTTTTTTGAAGAGAGACGTGAGAGACAGAGAGAGAAAGAATTTTTATTTAGTTTTTTATGTGGCCTTTGCTGCTCTGAGACATCGTTGTGTACATGGTGCTTGGAGTTTGAACTCCTATACTTGTGCATGCCAGGCAAGCGCTGTAGCTGCTGAGTCACCACTCCAGCCCAACTAATATAGTTTCCATAGGATCAATTCAACTAGGCTAAAAGATCAAATTTCACACTGTAGAACAAACTTAGATAAAGAAAGGCAGGGATTATTTATGCACAATGGCTTATACTTAATTTTTGTTGCTATTAAAGGGAAGCAAATCTGATCTCCCTTTTATTTCAACCTCTAAAATCTAGGTGCTGTCATAGAGCACTGGAAAATAATGTCCCAGAGTAAATTAGACCAATATTTAGGGATAAAAGTTACTTCACCTTGCATGATTGGTGGGGTTTCTGGCATACGAATAGGATATTTAGGTGGAAAATTGGTGGTAGGAAACTGGAATCCTAACTGTGTGTTGTATGTGCGTGTGTTTTTACTTTCTTGAAGCTGAATAAAGCTAACACTAGCAAAAATGACCAGAAAGGCAACAAGGGAAGCAGCGAAAGTGGAACTGTTGCCGAGAGTGGCAAGACAGCTGTCGTTTTCTCCTTGAAAAACGAAGTTGGTGGACTGGTGAAAGCACTGAGGCTCTTTCAGGTGAATGTAAAATACTATCACATAACTTTAAAAGTGACTGTGTCTCTGGTTACAAACCTATCATTTGCTACAAAACACAACTGAATCAGTGTCTAGATAATGTGCTGACAGATTCAAAGGAACCAGACTTCATGAGGCTGTACAAGAGGAGTTTATCTGCCAAATGATGAAATAAGCAAACTCCCATGCACTGTGATTTATAAACTCAGAGTTAGCCTATTAGGAACTTGTAGACTGTTGCCTGTAAGAAAGTCCGCAAGTCAAATGTGATCCTCACACTTGAAATTGCAAACACAAAAGGAGCCAAATGAGGTATCTTTAAGTAACACTAGTGTGAATGAAGTTCGATTTGATTTGTTAAAATCTGAATCATTCACATAAGCATTTTATTGCATACAGTGAGATAGATGCATGAGTAAAGGCACTTATTCTCCTAAGCTTCATTGTTTTATGAACTTAATGTGTCTTTTGTAAAGATGTTACTCTCCTTATACAAAAATTGTAGGGCTAGATCTCCCCTTATTTCATAGAAATGCAACAGCATCTTCTCAGGCCCAAATCTGTGATTTGAACCCATAAGAAAGAGCCTGGGTGGAGATGAAGCTAGAAAAACCTAGAAGAGCTATTACCTTCTTGCCAATGTATACCTGATGGCTCCTCTACCAGTTAAACATTCTCCCTTACAAAGCACTTCCTTTGGTGGACACTGGCTGTTGATTAGAGCTGTGAGATAAGGAGCCTAGCTGTGCCTGGTGCCTTGGGCTGCTGTGCAGAGGAAAGATAGTTGGAGCTACAGTCAGGAGATTCAGACCTGTGTTCTGTCTTGGCTAATCACTAGCTGCTGCCTGAGTTCAATTTTTTCATCTATAAAGTAGCAATAATAATTCCCACCTAACTGGGTAGTTGGGATGAAACAACATGAGTGAAAGTGCTCCGTAAAGTACACAAAAATGAGGCATTATTATGCCTCTACAATGATCATAGAGGGGGAATTAGCATCCTGATTTGGCACGTATTTCCTTGTTTCCTTTTAACCTTGAAGAAAGGATCAGGTACCATAAACAGTGGTAATGGAAATCTGAATTGGTATCTTACACATAATTATGTGATATTGGGCTGTGTTCATACAGTGCCCACAGGCAAGCCAATTCAATTAGACAGCTAGGTGCAGCGGAAAAATCCCTGGAGAAGGAGTTAGCAGCCTGAGTTTCCACCCTGCCATCAGCTAGTCATGGGGCCTTAGCTAAGCCACTTAACCCATCTGGACCTCAGTGGGCTAATTCTAAAAATATCTGCATCTACAAAAGGACATTAGAAGACCAAAGTGACACAATGTATGTGAAATCTCTTGACCCTTGAGCTTAAAATTAATCTTACTTTTATTATCATCCAATTTAGAAAATAATGCATTATCGCAAAGGTTAATAAAAACAGAAATAGAACAGTTAGTTCCTGGTCACAGGACTTGTTTCCTGTATAGGGAAAGATGCTGTTTGATTTGAACCTATTCTGGCACCAAAAGCTACTTATCCTGCTCTTATGTGGAAAATTCTGGGATTATCCAGGGTGGTATCAGAAATTGTGCTGATAAACAGGGCATGCCATCTGGAGTGATGGGGGAGTCATTTGATTATTGTGGTGGGTTGGGGTGGAGAGGAGAACAGTATTCCGTTAACTAAGGGGAAAAGCAACATATATCACAGGGGAAATTTAACCCTGACTTTTAAGCATTAAATTACTGTTCTCTCTTTCACCTTATTGTAAGGAAATTTATCCCTCTCAGAGTAATAAAAATAGTTGCACAACACCTTCTTGAATGAAGTTGGCCTTAGACGTTGCCAAAAGAGAACAATTACTAAGTAGTCCCCGTTTGGGGGTGATTATTATTAACCACTATCATTATCATTTTACCTTTTGTTTTTGCCTCCTCACCTCCCCTAAGTAAATGTTTATTTGTTTTCCTTTTGACTGCTTTTCTTTCTTTTCCTTCAATTTGGCTATGCTTTGGCTAGTATTCCCCACCTCTCGGGCTCTTTCATACCACCTTCCTAAATTCTGCTTACCATTTGTATTACTTAAAAAAAAAGATAGATTGCTTTATTTTAAACTTTATTTCAAAAGGGAGTTTTATATCACTATAAAATCTGGAGTTTTTTTTTAAGAGAGGGAAAGAGAGAGAGAGAGAAGAAAAGAATCAATTTTATTTGTTTTTTCATCTTGCCTATGTTTCTCTGCCACATGGTTGTGTGTGTGGTACTGGGGTTTGAACCTGAGTCCTTGTGCATTGCCAGGCAAGCGTTCCAACTGCTAAGCCACCACTTCAGTCTAGGAGTTTGAGTTTTAGTTGATTTTCAGAAACATAAATTTTTTTTTTCTCAAAGTCATCATGCACCACTAGTGGGATGTGGACCACTTTGGGACATAGTGATGTTCATAAATACAAGATATTTTATATGGTCCTTTATATATCTTAAATGTACTCATTGTTTTCAGTGAGACGGGGCAACCTATACAGAGGCATAACTGTAGAGCTCTCATTAATAGAGACAGTAGTTGGAAAATGTTCACATAAGTCAAAGAATAAGGAAATTGTCTTCCTTTTTTTTTTTTTTTTTTTTTTTTGGTGGGTACTGGATACTTTGTTGCTTCAGAACAGAACAAGAAAAGCATTGCTTTTATTGTGACCTGACTGTGACTTGGAGATGTTTCTTATGTAACAGGAAAAACATGTCAACATGGTACACATCGAATCCAGGAGATCCCGGCGAAGAAGTTCTGAGGTTGAAATCTTCGTAGACTGTGAGTGCAGTAAAACAGAATTCAATGAGCTCATTCAGTTGCTGAAATTTCAAACCACCATTGTAACGTTGAATCCACCGGAGAACATTTGGACAGAGGAAGAAGGCACGGGCATTTTTTGCTTGTTGGGTGATTTTGCAATTTGATAAATGTTGCAAAGGGGAAAACGCAAGCAACTAATATTTTGAATCTGTGCTGTATTTTCAACAGAGCTAGAGGATGTGCTCTGGTTTCCCCGGAAGATCTCTGAGTTAGACAAATGCTCTCGCAGAGTTCTTATGTATGGTACTGAGCTTGATGCTGATCACCCAGTAAGTGTCAAGTAAAATTCTTTTCACACATGCTCTTCCAGCTCTGCCCATGTGCAGTGTGTGTGTGTGTGTGTGTGTGTGTGTGTGTGTGTACATGTGCTGTGTTCCATGCTGTAATGCTTTATTGCAAAGCAATTTATTATTTATTCCCCATAACTGGGAGCAGACCTTCAAAGGATAAAGCTTCCCTGTACACGTGTGTTGGCAGGAAGCAGGGTAGAAAGATGGCATTTTCACATAGCATTTATTTTTCAAAGGGTTGGATAGAGGAGGAGATTCTACACCTTGGAGAATATTTCTGTGGAATTAGACATCCTGAAATATACTTGCAGATGGTGACCCCTGGAAAAACGATCAACCAAAATTGATCACACCTTTGGGAAACTAGAGAGGACTAGGCATGATGGGGCTTAGTGAGAGAATAAAATTCTTCATGCCATTTTCCTTGACGGGAGGTAGTTAGGAGCAGAGTAATGTGGTTGACTTCAGTCTCAATGGAAAGGCAGAGGGTTTTAAAGTAAGGCTGTGATGGAAGATGTATCTCTTCCCATATCTACCCTGAATCTATCTACCACCATTCTCTCCACTACTCCAATAAAAATGAACCTCTTTAAAGAAATATGATACTGGGGTAAGCATTTCCCATTATTCTCTCCCCTCCCCTCTTTACATCAGTTTTTAACACAAGAGACCTGGAACTTCTTTATGGTCAGAATGAAGTACAGTTAATAGTATGGGAGAAGTAAGCAGTGCGCTCATTCATTATAAGCAGCTTTTCCTCCTCCAGTGTCCCTTGTTAGACAAATGGGCAGATAAAAGGAGGAGATCCAAGCAGATCAGTCACACTTATAGGAAGCCTTTGTGTTATGATAGCAAAAGTTTACAGGTATTCATGCTTTTTAAATGGAAGACATCAGGGAATCTGATAGCACGACTATATTCTATGCAGTGGTTGAGGATGGGTGTAGGACCAGAAGCAGCAACAACATCTGTGAACTTATTTTAACAAATCCACACTTAAATTTGAGAACCGCTGTTCTAAAGGAAACCATGACAACTTCAACCCCAGAGAAATGTTCAGATCAGCCCGTCATTTAGCATAACATACCAATTCAGACCAGTTCAAACATACCAAACAAATGGTCAAACAAAACTAATTAAATTCCATTATGTTTAAAGAGCTGAATTCATGCAAGGACACAGTGTGTTACATTTACCTGCACAACCTAAAATGTCAGAATGTTTTATAAGAATTCACATTGTAAGTCTCCTGAACATCAGGAAAGCATTCAAAAGTGCCTTTAATAATCATCCATTTGTTATCACCCACTTCTCCAAACCCCTGGGGAGTCAGAATTAGCAAAGAAGCCTGATTTAAGAGATTAGCAGGGCTAGGACTGCACAGATACCAGCTGTTACCTTGCAGAATGACCTTGGCCTAGTCCTTCTACCTCTGTGCCTCAAGTTCTTTGTGTAAAAAGTGTAAATAAAATTCTTATTGACCTCAAAGGGGTGTTTGAAAAGCCTAGTTAATAAAACAACTGGAAGGCATTTTGGCAAGAATAGATGCTTAGTTCCAGTAATGAAAATGCTGTATTAAATCATCCAGATCAATGTCTGAACAGTAAAGGATTTTTTTTTGATAACCTCCTATTTTCAAATGCTCCCTTTAGTCTAGTTTGAAAATTACTCAACCTGGAGAAAGGGGTTTAGCCATTTGAATGGAACAACCACAGGAAGTACTGACCTTGCTGAGAAAAAATTTTATTCCAATACCAAGAGTAAATTTTCTATGCTTAATTTTATTCCATTCCTCCTAATTACACCCACTTTATGATACCTTCTCGTATTTTCTGTGCAGCCACTTGAAATAATTGCAAGTACTTAGCAATCCCCTATCTCTCTTATCATTTTTTTAACCACATGTATTTCTTTTATAAGCACACCAAATGTTCATTATGCAGAATTTGATATTGGTGTGTTTGTGAGATATTATTTGATGGGGATGGAAAAAGTTGTCTAATCACTTTTTATGTCTGAGAATAATCCCAGTTCTGAGAGAGACACAGGGAGCTTTGCAACAGGGTAGTTCAGAAAGGGCTTGGGATATGTCATGCTGCTGGGTGGGGTTCCTTTGAAAGGGTTTAATATCTAGGTCAGGGACTCAAGTCTTTATGAACAAATCATCAGGGAGATCTTTTGAGAATGCAGAAGTGATTCTGTAGGGCTTGAGATTCTTCATTTCTATTGAGCTCATAGTCAAGGCCTACACTAAAGGGGATGGGGCCCACCCTGAATAGTCAGGATCTAGACTGGGAAGGACTTTTAAAGTGTGGTTCAAGGTTCACTAAGATGCTCCTAACATCGTGAGGCTCACCTGAAGCCTACTGAATCGGAACTCTCAGGGATGACCCAGTAATCTTCATGTAAAAGGATCTGAGAAGATTCTGATGAGGTCTAAGTGTGAAAACTAACATCTTAACTTAATGATTCTCAGCCCATGGTTTCCATTCAAATCATCTGTACAGAATTTTTAGAAATACTGATGCTAGGGTCTCAACCCAGAGAGCTTGTCAGAAACTCTGGAAACATGGCTAGGTTTGGAGTAGTAGTTAAAGCTTTCCAGGTGATTCTAATATTCCACCAGGTTTGAGCTATTTGGAGTGAGTATTAGCCTAAATTAAGCTGGGTGCTTTAGGGTTCAGGCTGGCTCTTTAGCTCTCTCTGATTTAAATTGAAGGAGGAATGGTGGGGTTGTGCTAAGATTGCCAGATTTTTCAAATAAACATATATGATGCCCAGTTAAATTGGAACATTTTGTTGTTTATCTGAAATTGAAATTTTACTGTGCATCCTGTATTTTATCTGGTAACGCCATCCCTGGCTGCAGTTCAGCATGGATGGACAAGGAATGCTGTGTCTCTGTAATTGCTAATGCCACTTACTTTGCCAGTCATGGTTCAATCCAGGAAGCTCTGGCTCGCCCACAACATGTTCGTAATCACGGCCACTCCAGGCTAATGAGGCATGATGAGTACATCTCTCTCTTGCGTCCCTGGAAAAGGTGCAGGTGTTTGCTGAGGAGAGACCATTGAGAGTCTTCTGGAAGCCCAGCAGATTACGATGCTGTTACCATGGTGTACGGTCTGGCAGGAACCAGGGAACAGATGCTACACTTTTCACAGGACTCTCCCTTTTGTCATGGCCTACTTTCTTTTGAATGATAAAGGTGCTTAGAGTTGTTGTTTTCTTACCTCAGGTAGTCAGATTTTACTAGTGGGTAGTGAAAGAGACTTTGTAGCACAACATCGTTCTACCTTCTATAGCAGGAGACCGTTTTTTTTTTTTTTGTTTTTTTTTTTTTTTGAGGTCACAGACCCATTTGTAAATGTGGTAACTATGGTCACAAAATCTTGTCTGTAGACATTTTAGGGCTTCACAGGCCTGCCTATGTACCCCACTTAAAAACTCCCAGATCATGACACAAGAAGAGAAGTGCTGGCTTCTGAATGGAGGATATCTCATTTCTGCAGGGTATTGGGGTGATCTCAGGGCATTTTTTTCTCTCTTCCTTCCAAAGGAATTCTCTTCCTGTTCTTGAAAGAAAGGTCATTCTTCATTTCTGTCCAGATGTCAGTCCTGTGAAGATTACTGGCCTTGAGGCCATTCTCTTTCAGTCAGACAAGAGAATGGGGCAGTTTTTTAGTGTGTTTTGGTGTCCTCCTTGAGCAGTCCACCTTGTAGAAACATCTGCATTGTCACAGAGGTAATCTAGGCTTTTGTGAGCCCCACCCCTGCTCTTTACTGTCAACCCCATGGTCCCTGTGGCTTGGCTTGTCTGGACTCTGTTGCCAGAGACCACTTCTTCCTGGTTGCCTGGGTTATAGAGGTAAGAAGTTAGAAACAATTCCTCCTGGGCTTCCAAAGCTTGAAGTAATCGTCCTGGAAAAAAATTGATTATCTGAAATTACAAGAAGGAAAGGAAAATGGAATGTCTGTTGACATAGAGGAGAAATTGTTGACTAACCAGGAAATCCTCTCAGAAGGATTCCATGTGACTGAAAAGTGACAGATATGCTGTTTAATTTTCTAAGTGGATGATGCTGGATAAAAATCTTTTTTTTTTTTTTAAAGAGAGAGGGACAGTGAGAGAGACAGAGAAAGAGAGAAACAACTTTATTTAGTTTTTCACATGGCCTTAGATGCTCCAACACTCTGTTGTGTACATGGTGCTTGGGTTTGAACCCGGGTCCTCATGCTTGCCAAGCAAGCACCAAAACTGCTGAGCCACCACTCCAGCCCCCAATAAAAATCTTGAAGTAGGCTAAGACATAACAGAATTATAGTAACTCAGAGTAGACTGGAGCTAACCTGCTCCCCTGTGCATTAATCCCTTATGAATTTTGCATTTTGTGGCTGTAGTCCTAAAATACAGCAAAGCCTCTTTAATTCCTACCAATTTGGGGATCTGATGATTATTCTGGATGACAGAGTTTTTAGTAAATGTTACATTTATTAGTTATTTAAATAAAGCATTAAAATTAGGTTAACTCACTGAATAACAATGTTAAAGAGACCGGCTTTAATGAACAGGATAAGATTAACTTGTGATTAAGATAATCACATGTAAATGATACTTGAAAACTAAAAGACATTGTTCAAAATATTTATTTACTTAAGTAAGCCATTTTGCTTGCCTGGTGGAAAGGTAAACTTTAGTCTGAATTCCCACACATCCCAAATTAGTAGAGCCCAATCGAATGAGGCTTTACTGTAAGCACAATTTGCCTTAGCCTGTGTCATCAAGTCGGTCATCTGAGGATGAGATTTACATTTGAATTGAACACTCAATAAACACCACAGTGATTTTCTTTTAGGCCTTCTGCAGCTAATTTTTCTGCACTCTGTTAAATAACTTAATCTCTTTTCTGTTTAAGGGATTTAAGGACAATGTCTATCGACAGAGGAGGAAATATTTTGTGGATGTGGCCATGGGTTATAAATAGTAAGTACCTGTATAACTCTTTCTTGTCACTGGCTGGTTAGGAAAAACATATGCTCCGTTAAACAAACCTGTCTTCTCTTCACTTTAACTTTTGCAGAAAGCAGACCCAAGAACCATTTTAAACACTCACCAACTTCATAGGCTTTAAATGCCAACACCAATGTTTGACATCTGGGTATTAATTGTAAAATAATGAGACGTGTGGGCCATATGCCAAGAGCTGCTTTTACACCATTGTATTTGCAGCTCCTTCAAGGCAGGCAGTCATTTCTGTGCCTCTGCAAGGCTTCTAAACTGTGCTTTAGTTTTACTTTTGGCTTTTCAGTAATCCCCTTCAGTGTCCAGTTTCTCCAAAGTAGAGGATTCAGGGAGAATGGAGGAAGGGGTCATTTAAGCAGCCACAATGGAAAATAAATGTGTTCTGAAAACTGGGGGGTTATGGAAGAGTTTCATAATCCCAGATTAGGGTTGGGGTGAAAGTAGAGAACCTCACCTTTTGGGGTTATGACTGCATCTAGTGGGTAAAGAAAGGTAAGTGGCAGTTACAGGATGAATTGGTGAATAAAAAAATAAGACTGTGAACAAAATATAAAATCATGCCTGGTAGAGGAAAAAAATCTTTCTTACTCTAGCTGAGACTAGAAGGAGAGTTGACTATCCTGAGAGGCAAATTTGTCTTTGGTGAAGACTTAGGATGTCAAGTGTGTTGTTGAGGGAATCAGTGTTACTTTTTTTAAAACTTAAAGAACTATGACACACAAATGCTTAAAATTTCTCATTGCACATCTTGTTGGCCATTCATTTGGGCATCTTGAACTTCCCTTGATGCTCTGGTCTTCTTCCCTTCCTTCTCCTAAGCCCCAGGCATCCTTCATCCTTTCTCCATTGCACTTATTAAAACCATGAGAACCAGGATTACGTGGCACATAACTTTTCCGCATGTCTACCTTTTTTCTAGCAGCATCTTCCCCTTGGTACTGTGACTTTTCCACTTCTCACAATGTTAGTGTATGCATGGCTTGGCCAAACCTGAGCTCATGCCCCCCCTTTGCCCTCAGTACTGCTTCTTTCTTGTCCCTGCTTCCAGAGTTTCCCAGCCATATTGCCAAGAGAGGACCCTGATGGGCTGAGCTCACTTTTTACATCATGCCCTGATCAGTGGTTGTGGGCCTTAAGACTGGCTCCCTTTGGTTCTCAGGCCTCCCTGAAGAATCAGGTCATGCCTGTGTAGATGGATCCTTAAGGGTGCTTGGGCAGGGTAGTATGTTGGGCATGATCTGTAGAGGACATGGAAAAAGCTAAGTGTTGGGCAGAGCCTTTTTCCTTATATAAAATAGGTAGAAAAATGTGTTTTGTAGTAGATGTTACATGACATATGATATAAATGTGATTTTTGTCATAGAATTTTGTTGGCACGATGACTAAAGGTCTAACTCAAGTGTTACTTGCTCTTGGGAGAGCCCCAAAACTGGACAAAGTCATGCTGATGTAGTAGTGATATATATGAGTCAACGAGTTTCAACAGGTATTGATAATGGGGAGTCATTTGCTTTTAAAGATAATGTATTTATATGGAGAGGAGAGGAAAAGAGGATATGGGGGCTGGAGCGGTGGCTCAGCAGTCACTGCACTTGCCCAGTGTGCGCGAGTATGTGGGTTCAAACCCCAGCACCCACGTAGACAACTAAGTGTCAGAGTCATGAAAGCCATGTGAAAAACTCAATGAAAATTGATTCTCTCTCTCTCTCTCTCTCTCTCTCTCTCCTTCTCTTTAAAAAAATAATGAGGATATGGATAAAATGATGGAGGGCAGAGGTGTTAAAGGGTTAAAGAGCATTTGCCATCTTCCCATTGCTAAAGAATGAAATTGAACTGTGGGGTCTGTGGGGTTGAAAGTGGAAACTGGAAGTTGGAACAAGTGGAGATTTTATACTGAATTAAGGAGGACTGGGTGGAACTGGGGCTTCTGGAATCTGGGCCCATCTCTGGGCTAGACAGTGCTCAGGACCAAGGCCTGTGGCTCTTATATCTGAATATCTAGGAGACTGAGCCATCATTTTACAATGATCTTTTTACAGAAACAGAAACAACTCTCAAAACTCCTCTGTTGTCATGATAGCAGAGGCCAAATTATACCCAAGGACTATTTGGTAACTATAGAATCAAAACAAAGGGTGTTTGCCTGGGAGGGCTTGGAAATTAGGGACACTATAACCTGCTCCTTGGACAGTGCTAAACCCAGACCAACCAGGCAGAATAACAAAGTGCTTAGCAACTGGGGCACAGGAGTGAACAGTCTGGGTTCAGATGTTGGCTCCACAGCCCCTTAATCTGGGAAGTATGCCTAACAGCAGGACCCATCTCATAGAGCTTGCAGTATGGATTTACTGAGACACATGTACTGTGGTTAGCGCTGTGTCTGGCATGTGATCTGTGGTCATGTCAGTTATTATTATTGTCTCTCTGCCACTTTCCCCATGGGCTGCCTCCTGTGACCTACTCTTCCTTAGCTGTGTTAAACCCATGGTTTGTGCTGCTTTCTCAATGAATAATGTAGCTCAAATGTCCCTAGATGTAATACTTGGAAGAAACTCTTTGGCTTCCTATTAAGAGACTGTTGGTTAAACTGATGCTTTTCAGACTTACCAATAGCCCTTTTCATGGAAAGATTTCATAAAAAGCAATCACATTCCCATATTTGTGTGTATGAGAAAAGCTGCTAAAATACTGATAACAAGTTACCTTGGGTGCTTCTTATGAATGGGTGGAGTGAGGAAGGTGCCTATCAGGAGTAGTAAGATCAGGAAACTATGAACCAGCACTTGTGGAAAGTAGAAAGCATAGGATCCTTCCAATGCCCCTGATGCTGTCATGGCTGAAGTTTCTTTGAGCATGAGGATGGGTGAGGGGACAGCCAGGGGTGTGTGCATGCTTGCCTGCTCACTATCGGCTTCCTGCACCGATGGTGCTGGTGCTGGTTGGGGAGGGGCACAGTACTAACAAATTCCAAATGAGCCTTGGCCATTATCTCCAGTTTGCCACGTGACAAGTAAGCTTTCTTTTTTAGTTTATGGAAAAATAAAGATCCAATTTCTTATTCAAATAGGTATTTTCCTAGTGTTGATCCCTTTCTCAGTGCAAAAAGTAAAAGGATGTCAATACCATAACTACTTCAAGTAAGCTCATTTAAGTGTACTATGACCAGATTTTCCAAACCAATATTTGGAACCACTTGTCTAAGGAAAAGATTATTTGAGATTGGTATAATTTTAAAAAATTGAGCATGTGATGTTCCTGCCCATACAGTTTGATGATATAGTTAGGACCAGGTGAGGACTGGGGAAATGGGGACATGTTGGTCAAAGGGTCCAACATTTCATTTAAAAGGAATAAATGAGACAATAGGTATGTTAGCTTGATTCAGTCATTGTGTGTCATATACATATGTAATAGCATCACTTCTTACCCACAAATATGTACAGTTGTAATTTGTCAGTATTCAGTGAAAAATAAAATAAAATTAGGGACCATTCTGACTCAGGGAGAACAATGTGATTACCAGTTGACAATTAGTTAATGCTTTCTGGACACTAAAGAGAAGTCATAAATATAAGGTCAGAAACAGAAAAAGAGGGAGTACAGATATTTCCAGGTTGTTGTAGGGATCAGTAGGATGTATAGTCTTGAGGTGTTTAAAGGTAAAAAGGAAGTATATAAATGAAATACAGAATAATATATATTGAAGTCACATCAAGAAGCCCTCTGGGGGATTCATGTTGAACACTGTATTTTCTATGATAGTCTTGAAAGGATAAAACAGGGGGAAAGAACCAACACAAGCAGAGAAAAATGAAAAAATTCCATTCTGTGATGAAAAAACAGCAGGCTCTGAGTCTGTATTACCTTGAACCCGAAAGAGGTAGCAGGCGGGAAGGTGTGGGCAAGCTGAGACAGTCAATAGACGCCACTCAGTCGAGGTTTTGATTGACAGCATCACAGAGAAATGTGATTGATTAGCCAGAGGTCCACAGCTGCCTGTGGACAAACCTGCCCCAGTGGCAGGAGTGTCAGGAAGGCCAAATTGCTTCACCAATAATAGCTGAGGAAACATTCATTAGTACAAATATTATTTCTCCTAGAGGACTTGAGAATGAATATCCCCGATCGCAGTGCACTGTTTGTAAAATCAGCCCCAAGAGAATGTCTAACTTACGGCTCTGTCCTCTCCCATTCAAATAAAAGAAATCCTAGTATAAACAGAAAAAAAAAGCACCCCATGATTAGATAATGTGAAGTGCATATAGACTTGCAGTTCAGAGGAAATGGAAGCATGTGGGGGGCAGATGGCATGCGGAGGAAGAGAAAATTATGATTGTGATGTTGTAGCTGTTAGGTTTGTCTCAAACTATCCAGTTTCAGTCATTGGCACCTTCATATTTTAACCTCAATTGCATTTCTGTGCCTTTCACAATTGCTGAATTGTTGGGGGAAAAATCAGTAACATTTTTTCCAATTGACTAGAAATAAATTTTTTTCTTTGGGGGCTAGTATAATGATTATTCTGCAACGACATGCATGTATATTTAATTTAATTATATTTTTGGTGCAGGTGGGGGTGGTTATTTCAATCTGTTTTATTCTCTTGGAAAGAGGCCTTGAGCTCTGACTTTAATTATGCCACTCTTGTTTGCTTAAATTGATTTTGAATATTACGGTGATTATGTTTTGTTATGAATGTGTTTCCTCCTGGTTGAAATTAAGGTGGCACATGAACTTCATGTTCTTCTCAAAGGGGCTGCTTCCTCTTTGATTTATTTATTTTTCCATCTCAGGACTCAGAAATATAAATGGGTAAATGCAAATGTTAACAGATAATATGGTAAACAAGAGAATTTCAACATGTCAGAATTCATGGCTTATATCAGGGTTGAAAAATTCCCTATTTTGTTAAGAAAACTCATTTGATTTCAAAACCAGGGATCCAAATGGTTTCTTAACATTTCTGAGCTTTAGTTTTTGCCTATGTAAAATGGAGATAAAAATACCTCCTTTGTTTCTTTTTTGGGAGTATCTTAAAGATTAAGTGAAATAAATGGGGCATTACTGTACAATCTACTTAATTATCTTTATCAAAATAATCATCAAAGAATCTAGACCAGAGGCATGGGGTTTACTCAGAAACCTGACCAATTTGTAGGGCTTGGATTGCTTTCTTTCATTTCTCTTTAGATCTAAGAAACAGTGTGTGGAATGAGCTGCACAACCTGGGGTGAATCTAGCCTTACTGTTTGCCCGTGGAATGACTGGTGAAATTATTTAAGACTGTGCCACAATTGCCTTATCTGTACAGTGGGGATGACTCTATTACTATTTTATAAGATTGCCTTGAGGATTAAATGAGCTAATTAGTATAGTAGCAGCAGAAATGAGACAGTATGGAATTAACACTTAGAATACTACTTGGGAAGTGCTTTATAAATATTTGCTAATATTATTTTCTTATCTCTCCTTTTTGTCCACCTACCTGCTTCAAACCCATTATATTACCCTTTGTTTGCTATCTTTCTCCACTCCCCTTGACTAAGGCTTTCTTTAAGCTCTGATTTCTGTCTGGGTTTTTATACTGTATTAGTTATTTAGTTCTGCATAACAAGTTATTCCTTCTTCCCAATTCAACAGCTAAAAACAACAATTTATTATTTCACACAGATTCTGAGTATCAGGATTAGGGAGCAGTGTAGCTCCCTAGTTCTGGATCAGGGTCTCTCATAAGACAAAGTGTTGGCCAGGGAAGCAGTTATCTGAAGATTGGATGGGGCTGGAGGAGCTGCTTTCAGTTTGGATATTCATGGGATGGTTGACAGAGGCCTCAGCCTCTTGCAGCATTACCTCTCCACTGGGTGGCCTAAGCATCCTCAATATATTGCAATTGGCTTCCACCAAATCCAGTGATCCAAGAGAGAGCAAGCAAAGCAGAATCTACAAAGCCTTTTACAACCCAGCCTTGGAAGTGACATGCTGTCCTCCTTCTTTTTTTTTTTATCCCCACATTTTTTTTTATTGGTGCATTATAGTTATACATAATGATGGGATGTGTTGTTACATATTCATACATGCACACAATATAACAATATAATTTGGCCAATCTCTCTCCCTCCAGCATTTTCCTCTTCCCTCACCTCCTCCCACCCCCAGGTCTATTTCCTCTACTGATCTCCCTTTGATTATTATTATTTTTTTTTTTTTTAAAGAGAGAAGGACAGAGAGAGACAGAGAAAGAGAGAAACAACTTTATTGAGTTTTTCACATGGCCTTAGTTGCTCCAATACTTAGTTGTGTATGTGGTGCTGGGGTTCGAACCCGGGTCCTCATGCTTGCCAGGCAAGCGCCAAAGCCGCTGAGCCACCACTCCAGCCCCTCCCTTTGATTATTATTATTATTTTTTTTTACTTTTTCAGTTTTTATTGATTGCATGGAAACTGTTTAGTATCTTAGAAATATAAAGTATGGTTTTTATATTCCCTCATTTTCCCTCCCATCCTTCCTCCCCTCTTCTCTTCTCTTTACTAGACTTCCTTTAGCTCATTTATTAATTTGCATTTGGATAGTTCTTTATGTAACATTATCCTTCCCTCCCCCTTTCCTTTATTTTACTCTAGCTTTTACAGATAAGAGAAAACATTTGACCTTTGAGTGTCTGAGTTTGGCTACTTTCACTTAGCATGATATTCTCCATTTCTGTCTATTTACTGGCAGATACCATAATTTCATTCTTTTTAATAGCTGAGTAGAACTCCATTGTGTGTGTGTGTGTGTGTGTGTGTGTGTGTGTGTGTATCACAATTTCTTAATCTGGTGATCTAATGGTGGGCATCTGGGTTGATTCCATAATTTAGCTGTAGTGAATTGTGCTGCTATAAACATTGATGTGGCTGTGTCACTGTTGTATACTGATTTTAAATCTTTTGGGAGAATAGCCAGAAGTGGGATAGCTTGGTCATGCAGTGGTTCCATCCCTCGTTTTTTGAGGAATCTCCATACTGCTTTCCAGAGTGGTTGTTCTAGTCTACAATGTACAAGTGTTCCTTTCTCCCCACAACCTTGCCAGCATTTATTGTTCGCGTTCTTGATCTTTGCCATTCTTCCTGGAGTGAGATGAAATCTTAATGTAGTTGTGATTTGCTAGAGAAGTTTGATTCATGATGTTTGAATATGTGAACATTTTTTTTCATAGATTTATTGGCCTTTTGTGTTTCTTCTATTGATAAGTTTCCATTTAGTTCTTTTCCTCATTTACTGATTTGGTTATTTGTTTTTTGACATACCATCATCCTTGCTGTATACTTTTGGTTATGCAGATTAACCCTGATACAATGGGTGAGGGCAAGATCCTTTGGGGACCATGTTGGAGGTTGGCTGCCACATACACTTAACTTGTGTTGCATTTCATTTCTTCAATACTCTCCTTAACTGCCCTACCGTAGTGGTGCTAATGCATTATCTGTAGAACTAATCCCCATGAGAGCAGAGGTAGCATGGTATAGCAGAACTTGTGACAGAAGATATAGGCTTTGGAGCTACACAGAACTGGGTTAGAATTCTCACCCACCAGGTAAAAGCTCTGTGGCTATGAGCAATGACCTAGAGATTTTAGTCTAAGTCTCAGTGTCTTTTCCTAAAATGGACACAATTTCTGTCTTACAGGTTTGGGTATGTTGGCTGACATAGGAAATGTTGAATCTATGATAGCTATGATCATGCTTATTGTCATGTGTTAAGTAGCAAATAATTCTCTGATTCCATATAATCAGTTATTCAGCTTATTTTAAATGAGTAAAGGACCTTAATGGAGTGATTGAATGAATAAGTTTTAGGCCCCATGGTGTGATGGGTTATAGGAACTTTTCAAAAAGTGTGTGTATATGTGAGGGGACTTTTTTAGTTTTAATAAATCATGCTTGTAGCTTGCGTCTTCAATTTGAAAAACGGACTCTCTCAAAGGCCAGTGCATTTCAGCCAGATTGAGGTTGAGGGTACAACTTAGGACTGGGCTATTCTGGGCCCAGCCCTGAATTGCCAACTATGGTAAAAATGTACAACATAGGTTGACCCCCTCTGCTTATGTTTTTGGGAGTTTCGGTTCCTTAAAATCCCACCCTGTTCTGGGCTCTATATTAAGCTTGTCACTTAGATTCTGTCATTTAACCTTAAAATCAGCCTTTGAGATGCCATTGTAAAACTCATTTTGAAGATGAGGGAACATGGGAACATCAGGATCAGAGACATTAAGAAACCTACTAAAGGGGCTGCAATGGAGGCTCAGTGGTTGTGGTGCTTGCCTGGCATGCACAAGGATATGGGTTTGGGCCCCAGCACCACATACACAACTAAGTGTTGGAGCAACAAAGGCCGCATGAAAAACTGAATAAAAATTGATTTTCTCTTTTTCTCTCTCACTGTCTCTCTCTCTCTCAAAAAAGAAATCTACTAAAGATGACAGCTGATTGTGTCACTTGCATAAACACCTGTTGTTGATGATTTAACGCCTCTGAAATGGAGCAATAAATTGAAGAGTAGAGTGGTGTCAGTGCCAGGGTCATTTTGCAGAGGCCGAATAGTGTCAGTAGCTTTTGGGAGTTTCAAGAATGTTGCTCTTGTGGAACCTAAATGTCTGTCTTTGCCCAAGAGGCCACACCTTTCTTTTCCTTTCTTTCTTTAATTTTGTGTTGAAGTGTCTGTAACAATTTCCACTTGACATAGGTGATTTCACACACGAGTTGAAAATAACTGCCACAGAACCAAGTGAGTTGGCATTTTTAAGAGTTATTCTTCCCCTTGTGGAATTCTCACCATATTTGAAATGTACCATTCTTGTCAGCATTTAAAACATTTCAGACTTTATGGAATCAGCACTCCAGCCAGCCCTTGGCTATGTGGTCTCATACAGGTGGTGTGGGACATCTGCCTGGCTCTAGCCAGCAGAACCATTACCCAGTCCTGTGTAGTGAATTTCCTCAGCTCTTCCAGGCCCTGGGCTCTTCTCCTCCCACCCAAAGCCAGATCCTCAGGGGGTAGAGAATGAATGGAAATAAACACAGCTGGGCTGCAGCTTGAAAAACAATTGCCAGGGATTTGTCACTCTGGTTTTTACTAATTGCTAGCTTATTTATTTCTTGATTTTCTGATTTATAAAATTGTACCCTTTGTGATTCATTTGCTCTGAGCTTAAGTACTCAGTAAAACAGAGACCTTAAAACAAAACAGCCCCAAGTGGAGACTAGTGTATTTGAAAAGTGCAATCACAGCCCAGCAGGCACATTTAATTTGGGTGAGCTGGTGAATATTCTATACCAGCTCTATCAGAGAGAAAGAATTTTCTTTCAACAGTGAGTGGTGTTGATTATAACCTCCTCTCCTCATCAAAACTGAGAGGTACATTTTTTTGCCACTTTCCTTTCCTCTCCCACATGGCTAAATACTATATAATCTCAAAGGAAGTCCTCTGGGAGTGAGATTCAGGAATAGACTAAGCACCTTCAGATACTTAAATAGATGTTTTAATATACAGTGGATGTGCCTTGGAAGGAGCATATTGGTTACCAAGCCAGCATCTCACTTGTCAGATCTTTGCAATTTCTTCTTTCACAAAATAATTCTGCCAGGGTCAGTCATCCAAGTGCAAAGAAAGGATGCTCAGAGACAAAGAAAGGTACCAGGCCTTGAGAAGAATTGCTTTGCAGGCTTTTCTTTTACCTTCCAGAGCTCAGTACTCTGCTTACTGGGGTTTCTCCTGTTCTTAGGTAGCAGTAACAATCTAGCTTTGCATTTGACCTGGAGGATTTCTGATCCTGAGTCTCTTTTAAAAGGCATTTGCAATTATTGCAACTTGTAGGAAAATAACTGGCGGCTCCACCTCCCCACCTTTTTAGAAATTTCAGTTGACCTTAGCATTTCTCATTTCATGCGAGAAGAGGCATGATTTATGGATCCTACTTGATTTCGAAAGTAGCGTAAAGGAATACATTACAAACGCGTCACGAGTGCCACATTACCTATTTTTAGATAGGCGAATCTTAATTGGAAACATAACAAATAAAAGATGTGGGGAGAATGGAAGGAAAGGCTCTGCTTTCTCAACTGGGGAAAACTTAACTGGGGGTTGCAAGCTTCATCCTTGGAGATATGTTCCTCATTGGTTTCATTGGCACATGGTCACCTTGATGGATTCTGGGATGTGGGAGGAAGCTTTAATTCTGCCCACCCCACTTCTCGGCCTTTCTGAGAAGAAGCACCTCAGAAGGCAAATATGTTTTCTCCCCAACTGAGCTAATTTTATCCCATCCCATTATCCTCCATTGATTTGCTCTCCCAGGTTTTGAATGAACCTGAGATATATGTTGCTGTTTGGGTACTTTGTGACTCCTGCATAAACACTAGTTGTTGATGCTTTAATTTCTCTGAAATGGAGCGGTAAATTGAAAAGTAGAACAAAACCAAATATTTGTAGTACTGGGGTCATTTCCCAGATGACTAGAATCATTTCTGAGGAAGGTCACATTAGGGTTTGAAAAGTGCTTCTCTTGTAGAATCTAAATAGCTTCCTCTGCCCAAGAGGCCACACCTTTTCTTTTTAAAAAATCAGTGTAGCAAGTTTCATTTGATATCCATGGTATCACACACAGGTTGAAAAGAAGAGCAACAAAATTAAACAACTTGGTCTTTTAAAAAGTTACTCTGCTTTTTACAGAATTCTCAGCATATTTGAAATGCACAGTTCTTGTAAGTATTTAAAAGACTCCAGGCTTTATGGGAGAATCATTTTCATGCCAAATGTTTCTCTCCACCTGAAGTTTAGCTCAATGGCTCAAAGAAAGGGAGCCTGAGAGTTGTAAAGAGACACAAAAGGGAAAATTGATTTGGAAAAGGTTTCTTCTTTTCATATTTTGGGCTTAGTGGGTTTTTAGGTGTGCATGAATGCCTCAGTAGGATGTTGTCTGATTATAGCCTGGCTCCCACAGCTGTGGAATACATTAACACAGTATGACCCTATGTCAATCACTGACAAGGACAGCCATTGCCCCCAAATCTAGCATGCTTCACAGAGAAAGAGGTATGGGTATTTTTTACTTTACAATGATTTCTGTGAACATGAAGGATTCAGATTACTTCTACAAGTTCTGAGAGGCTAATGGATTTATATGGAACAGTGCAGTTTTGTTATCTTTAGACCTATTCCCAACCCTGCATGGAAGGATGAAATTTTATTCAGTTTTGTATACCTGGAGGGAGGGAATTGACTGTGTTAAGGGTCTGTTAGGTACTAGACACCAGCTCAGGGGTTTTGTCATCCTGTTCTGTCCCCACAGTGCTGCCAGGTAGTCTTATCTCCTTTAGTGTCTAATGAGGAAACAGGCCAAACTCCAATAGTGGGAACGTATTAGGTATGCAATACCTTGCACTGAGGTGTATTGGTTAAGAGTGGGGTCTTTAGAGTTAGGCTGCCTAGATCTGAGTCCCTGCTGTTTCACTCATTGCCCTTTTGACCCTGGACAGATTACCATGTTTATTAACTTCAGTTTCCTAATCAGAAGATGGGGATACTAACAGTCACTTTTTTACCCATTAGAAGAGCACAACCCACTTATTGAGCTATTATTTTATTGTTATTGTTTTAGTTAATGGAGGGGTGAATGAATGAGTGTTTTCATTAACTTACACAAGACCATAAACTATAGGGTTAATTGTGCTCCTGAAAAACGTTGGGGCCAGGAGTTAGCAAGAGTCATTCCCTGTTGGCCAAAGTGCAACATAGGTCAGATTGAATTTGGAGCTCTTGGAAACCCTAGCTCTAGGTTTCTGCTTCTAGGGATCTGAGATGGTTGGATGCCATTGGCCCAGGGGCCCTTTACTACTAAGCCACAACCTCAGTCCTTTATTATTTTTTATTTTGAGACACGGTCTCACTAAGTTGCTTAGGGCTTTGCTAAGTTGCTGAGGCTGACCTTGAACTTGTGATTCTCCTGCCTTAGCCTCCTGAGTCACTGGGATTACTGTGTGTGCCACAGTGCCTGGCCTGTGTTGGGTTGAATTCAGCTTCTTTTTGTACATTGAGCATGCACCTGATCATGGATGTTAAATCCATTGTTGCTGCAGATATTTAATAGTGTGCTAGTTTTGCAGATGAAATTCAGTCCTTTTTAATATGAAGAGAGTGAAGAAATGGTGGGAATCCCTATCCTGTGGTGTATGGGATGAATATAAACAAATAATTTCCAGGAGTTAAATCTTCACTATCCCTGAGGCTCCCTAGGTGAAGTAGTTTATTTTCATTATGTCTCTTCTAAAGGAATCACCAATATTAACAATGTGAACAAAACAAACTAACGTTTTTGTTTGCTGCCATCTGAAAGTTCCTTAGGGCCCATAGACTCATTTACAAAAATTCATGTGCACGAAACTCATTTGCAAAAGCAAATAAAGTATGTGATCACAAATGCTCTTTACCTGACTGGCCTAGGGGAGTAGCTGAAAAGGTGTTTGTACCTTTACACTTATTCTCTGGTGTGGTTTTGCAGTCACAGGCCTCCCAGCCTCCTCCCAGTTGAGCCCCCCATCAAGCTGCATTATGTCAGGTGACGTGAACCCAAGTTACATCTTGTGTAACTTGGATGGCTGATAAGTTGCTGCACAAATTTGTGAGTTTCCTTTTGTGAAAAATATCATTAAATCATAGTGTCCTGTGGTCTTCAAAATATCTTTGGAAGTTCATTCTTTAGGATGTCCAGCCAGGGATATTATCTCTACATTTAATTAACTTTGAACTTTAATGTCTTTTTGAGTTTGTATATGCAACTTTCTTTCCTGGTGAAAATTTTGGCTAGAAGTATGATGGGTGATGATGTCTAGACAGGGACCAGGAAGCCTGAGTTGAGGAAATTAAAAGAAAGAAACCCTTTCATATAAATAGTGCATAAAGGATAACTGTAAGCTACTAGAAAATTTATGAAAATCTTGAAAATCTTTGTTTTTTACTATAGCCTAAAATACCCAAGGCAAGGATGAGGTAGGACAAGTGCATATCTGTTAGTCTTTCTGATCTATAACTGTTACTTTTCTTAGTGTTTAAATTTATAGCTTGTTTTAGGCTGATTGGTTGATATAGTCATTCACAAGTATTTATTGAACACCAATATATTACAGGCTGTACTCTGGGCAGCAGGAATCTGAACAAAGCAAATACAAAATCCTGCCTTTGAGAAGTATATAGTCCAATGAGGGGGAAGATTTAGAAGAGTAATATACATATACACATACATATTTTTTTAAAAATTATTTTTGATTAACATGTATTAATTGTACATATTAATGGAGTTCACATTACACACATGCATTCAGCATGCGCTGACCAAATCCAGTCTTCTTTTTATCCACTATCCTCTATACACACCCTTCCCATCCTCTGTTAATCACTCTTTTGCATTCAGATTGACTGTTGCTTCCCTATAAAAGAAACCATTTGGTACTCAACTCTGTATCTGGCTCATTTCACTTAATGTCTCCCAGTTCCATTCATTTTGATGAAAATGGCAGGATTTCATTCTTAATGACTGAATACTATTCCATTGTATATGTTTGCCACATTTTCTTCATCCATTCATCTGTTGATGGGCATCCAGGCTGATCCCATTCTTAGTTCTTGTGAATAGTGCGTCAATAGAAAGGGTAAACAGGATTTTGGCAAAAAAGCAAAATATTTTGAATATTTGCTTCTTGTCTTATCCCCTGGGTATTATTGATTATATTTTATCATAAAGTTATTGAGTGTCCTTTGTGGTCTGAATTATGAAACATAATTTTATCAAATGGGAAGCCTCAGATATTTCTTATACATTCTTAGAAATCAGTAGGAAAAATAACGTTTGTTTTCTGGTTAAACCTTAATGGAATTCAGGGGTGGTGTGGTGGCTCAGTGGTTACGATGCTTGCCTGGCATGCACAGGGACGTAGGTTCAAACCCCAGCAGCAAAGTGTCGATGCAACGAGGGCCACTTGAAGAACTGAATGGGATTGATTCTGTCTTTCTCTCTCTGTCACTGTCCCTTTCTCTTAAAAAACAAATAAACAACAGCAAAAAACTTTAATGGAATTCATCCACTCCACTTGGGATTTTTTTTCTGGCAATTTTTCCCCCCTAGTTGGAGGTATCAGCAATTTTCTTGCTGCATACTCATTGACTTCTCTGGAGATGTCTGGATGCAAATGATGCTATTTCATGAAGCACGGTACTGGGTGGTTATAGTCATTGGCTATAAGCGAGAATTATTAGGTACTGACTGAAATTTCTACGCACCAGGTGTAGACTCAATTGTGGAAAGCGTAACAAGTACTGAGTAACAAGTTATAGTAAATTTTATAAGTGATGATTTTTTAAAAAATTACATTTGATCAAAAATAAGTTTATTCTTATAATGATATTAGAATAATGTCAATCTTACTCTTCTGTATTCTTATGTGCTTTCTTGGATAGGAAGGAAGAGGGAATAAATTACAGCTAGCTCCTTGGAAATTATGCAAAAATCAGGGTATGTTTGTTGAGTGTAGCAAATAACTCTCATATGTCAAGAAGGAACAAAGAGACCAGTAGTAGCCTTGATGTCCCATAAACTTTCTCCAAAGGCCCTGCCCAGATTCTTAGAGGAGCTACTGTTGCTAATGAGTTGCAAAGTTGGATTTTACATTTAATGCCTTCTGCATTAAATGTAGGTTGAAAGTGTCAATCAAGAGGAACATGCTAAGGTGGGGAAGGAGAGAAAAGATGAGGCAAAGATAAGAGGGAGAGTCTATTCCAGGCAGATAAATAGCTCTTGAATAAGTGAGCCATCTCCTGCCCTAGGGAACATGTAATGAAATAAAATAGAAAATGAGTTCTTTCCAAACTGTTTCTTTCAGATTCAGCCGTTCCCTTAACCAATTCTCTGTTTACCTTCTGCTCCATTTGGTCCTTGCTACTGAGAAAATCCAACTGTTTTCAAAGAACACAACCAGTGTTATATTTCAGACAGTCTTGCCATCTTGATGTAAATACTATCAATTGTAGCCCGTCAGATCTTCCTCCATTGAGCAAGTGAATTGCTTCCCGACTCTGGAGTTGCTCTAAAGATCACACAAACAGACAGACTGCATCTCATACTGGGAACTGTAGCAGCAAGGACTCCAGGAGGCATATATATATGTATAAAAAGTAGTTTGCTATTGGACCTGCTGGAGGAGAAAATCTAACAAAGAGTTAAATAAAATGAAAGAAAGCATTACTTATTCATCTGGCTATAGAAAGACTTCCCACAATTTCAGTCTCAGTGGGGCATATAACCCTGAATTTTTGTGTCAAAAATGTATTTGTTAAACAACTTTGTTCTAACAAGCTCAGGACTTACATAGAATAACTCTATCTGTACCTGCCCCCAATTAGGTGTGTCTGTGTACTTCATACTCTCTCCTCTCTGCAGGGATGAGGCAGGTTTTTCGGAATCATGGCCAATCTCTAGGAAGAGTTGGATTTAAACATGCGGGCAGAAAGATGCCTCCTGCAGTCTTCAGTGTTTCCAAAGAAAGTTCCGAGTCATCTGAGTAACATAATCCCCTAGGGGCTTTTCCTGTTGTCAATTCTAGATCCACATGGTGACCATTTCAGCACCTTTATAGGGCAGTCTTCACTGAACACTGGTTCCTTATCAATTTTATAAAGCCTTAGTTTGCCTTCTTTGACAAGAGGGCAGAATCCACAATGAATGAAAACAATTGGAAGGCACATTTGCTTTTCTCCAGTGAATTAGGAAGCTGTGAATTAATAATTTTGGAGGTTGTTGAGAATTCCAGAATCCAGCTAATTCTATAGAAATGGAGGAGACTACCTAGATATCCAATTAAGTATTTAGGTGCAATTAGTCTGTTGCAGAGTATCATCTTGTTGGGATTTATACCAACATAAAATGGTTTTATTTTCCCACTCATAGCTTTCAACTATATTGTGTTGAACACCACTTTCCTGCTGGGATATAAGTTCCTTAGCAACATCTAATTTCCTGTCATTTTCAATTATTAGTATAGTCTCATTTGGGTATTTAAGACCTGGTCCTGTTCATTTAGAAAAGATTAATCTCCAACTTGATTCAAAATTCGTCCTCCATCCTTCACAATTATTTGAAGTGAATGTATGTGTATATTGGGTTTTTATTTTTGGAGGATGGATGTGCTCTGGGTCTGATACCTCCTTTCCTTCCCCATTCTAGGACTCAGTTCTCATGGTTGGGGGGCTGACAGGAGGGAGGAGGCCAAGGTGGCTTTGTATGATTGCTAGATTGTCAGTGGTGGGCAGGTCTGTGGTCGCACTCTGGTTCAGATTCCTTCTGGGATGTTCTTCTGCCTTTTGGGAACTGAGAAGAACTGAATGGGGGTGGGGATTCTCCAGGCACAACACACTGGATCTCACAGAAATCTCTAGATTTTGTTGGGCATTAGGCTGTACATTCATGAGAACTTCAAATTTTAGAGGACACAGGTCAAGGGGTCCCTTTCTCTCCCCTATTAGTGGACTGTATTCCTAGGCTTCCAAACCCTCTCCCAGGGATAGTCTCTCCCTCCTCTTTTCTGTATGTTCTGGATGTGGCACCAGGGAGGGCCTATGATCCTGCTGTTCAGGGAGGGTCCAGCTGGTAAAGTCAGAAAGACTTCCAACAGGCATCTACAGTCCCTGGAAATGATTTCATGGAGCAGCCTACCCTTTTGGCTTGAGGAACATGCACTTTCCATGAAACACTGCCCTCCACACCTCTTATTCCCTATTAGACTGGGTGCAAAGTGTGGGGATGGGAAGTGGGGATGGGAGGAATTTGTTGGTAGTAGGGCCATTTTTGCTGTCCCTTAATGGGCCCTGTAAGGAAATGGTTTCAGCTGCTAGGTTCTTTTTCAGGAATATGGTGTACTTAAATGATGTTAGTTTTGGACCAGACCAAAGTTTTAGGATACTAAGATCTGTTCATTATACATGCATCATAACATGTACAGAAAGAAAGATGCAAGGTGATATTCAGATGTATATCTGAGGTCTGACAAAAGTTGAGAGACTCCTCTGACAACCTTCTCAGATGCAGTTCATTAATAAAACCCCGCATTAACCCATAATAAGTATAAAGAAATAAACATATCTGATTTTCCAATGACTATAATTTTAATTTTTGCGAAAGTCAAATTTCAAAGTATTAAAAAGTATATGGATAGTCCTACATTACTTTTGTCCCAAATTCATGTTTATTCTTTTAAGAAACCCAGAGTTACCTCACAGTCTCAGAAGGTTAAAGGAATGAGTACGTATGAAAGTAGTCTTTGTGATCTACAAACATGTGCTAGTACTATGATGATATATGGCAGTAGATGAGATGTTCCATATACAAGTAAACATGCCTTCAAACCTCATTTTAGTTTGGCATATGAGTGATGTCTGAAGTGAAATTTTTCATTTTTATTTGTGTCTTATACCAGACAGACTATGTTTTAAGCCTGGCTCCATGAATTCACACAAGTTGTTTAATCTCTTTGAGCCTATGTCTTCTCATTTGTACAATGTAGATAATAATAGTATCTGCCTTGTGGAGTTGGGGGAATAAAACATGCCATTTAACATTAAAAACATTTCACTTAAAAAATTGTCAGGTATAAACTGGTTCAGGCAGTATGGAAAGCAGTGTGGAGAATCCTCAAAAAATTAAGGATGGAACCACTTTATGACCCAGCTATCCCACTCCTGGGGATTTTCTCAAAAGAGTTAGAATCAGCGTATTATAATGATGTGGCTTCCTCAATGTTTATAGCAGCTCAGTTTACTATAGCTAGATTATGGAACCAACCCAGATGCCCCTCACTCGATGAGTGGATACAAAAACTATGGTACATATATACAATGGAATACTACTCGGCCATTAGAGAGGATGATATTATGGCTTTTGAAATCAAATGGATGGAGATGGAAGGAATTATGCTAAGTGAAGTATCCCAATCCCAGAGACTAAAGGGCCGAATGGTTTCTCTCATCTGTGGAAGCTAGAATACATGGGGAAGCAGTAGGTTAAATGACTAACCTAACAATAACTTCAAATTGTATGATTCTCTGTGTAATTGGGGGATGGCTCCCTAGGATACTTGGAGGCATAGGGAGGGTGAGGGGGTGAGGGGAGGGTATTTGAAGAACTGCTAGGATACTGGAGAATGGGAATATAGGGGAACCATCTCAGAAGCAGATGTTATTCCTCCACGAGATACCCATTTAACACAAGAGTTCTGGGGGAAACTGCAACAGGTGAAACCCAAGGTGGTCATCCATGTTTTGGCATTACCCCTGAATAACTATGTATATATACATTGGTCATTGATGGTTTGATAATGTTTCCCTCTCATTTGCATCTCTATATACTCTTAATAAAAAAATAACAACAACAACAAAAAAAATAGAAAAAGAAAAAATTGTCAAGTATGCTCTTGAACATTACCTATTATTACATACATAAAAAATGGGATTTTCTTATTTTTTTCTGTATTTTAGATATTTTTAATAGAATTGAAATGAATGAAACTAGCCCTTACTTTGTGATGAAGTTGATTCTTAAATATTAATCTTAAAGAGTTGCCTGGGGCAGGGAGTTAGAGCAATATGGAAAATCTCCCTGTGTGACTGGTTCAGGTATACCTTACATCAGTTGCATTAGCTGCCCAAGCAGGGCAGGCAAGCAGAAACAGATGGGAATATATACAACCATTCATATTCCCAGATTGTGCTGCTGGAAATTCATTGTCAAGTAAGAGAGCATTAAAGTCTTTCTTCCTACCCTAATTCATACTCTCTTTCTGCACTTTGTTGGAGATGTTCAGCTCCCGGCTTTGAAATGCTGCCGTGTTTACAGATTGATATTGAAGGGAAAGTTTGACCTAATGATTCCTTTCAAATGGCTTCTCGATATTTCATTTATTGTTTCAGCCTCGTTGCTTTCCTACCTTCTGAGCGGCACAGCCCTTATTAGCTTTATTGACCTACCTGACTCATATTGATTTAGTTCAGTTTTCCGGATGCAGAGGCAGACCATTTATATATTTATTTCCTTGCATCCTTTCTATTTTTGTCTTTCTATATCAAGCTTTCATTCTAAATTCATCATGGATGCTAGGATTTAGCAGTCTTAATCTTCCCAGATAATATTTGCCAGGTTGTAATTTTTTGTTATCAACAGCCAGATTTAAATAAAACTAATCTTGTTCTAATTTGGTTTATATAAACTCTAGTGTTGCTATGTAGAAAAAGTGAATGTTAATTTCTATTTTTTCTTTACTATCTGTTTTTCCCTTATTGCTCCCATGTATTGCCTTTATTTATTTATTTTTAATCAAAAAAATAGGGGAACACAGTAGGAACTACATTTGGACCTGAACTTTAAAGAGAAAATATTTTGATAAGAACACTGAAATAGGTTGAAGGTTGGGGTTAGAAGGGCAGTGAGGGATCTGTTTGATAGCTACTCTTGTTATTGTCCTCTTGTTATTATATTGTTCTCTTATTTACTACCCCAGAGGATTATCCTGAATGATCCCAGCTCCTTGAAGGTGCCCTGCAGCTATAGCAACCCCTGGCAGCTGCTGTCTTGCCTGTGCATGGGCTCCTGTGTTGACCTCCCATTATAGACTGGATTAGTAGATTTCAAGGGCAGAAATCCTGGTTGTATATATAGTGATTTAAAAAGTGGAGCATTGAACCAGCAATTACCTGTGGGCTACCTTTGGGAGCAAAGCAGGACTCTGGGTCAGGATGTGGAAGTATATATGCACATCTGTGTGCTGACTGTGGGTCAGTTTCTGATGAGTGATCAGGGTAGGCAGTGGGTGCTGTGTAGCATGTCATGAGAAGTTTTATCACACCCTAATCCACTTTCAGAACAAGTATCTTCATTATAGGCTAAGTTCAGGTTCTAGTTCCTTGATCAACAGACTGTAAAAGTACATGTCTATATTACCCTCCTCCTGCTGATCCCAGGATACTAGGGGAGCCATGTTCCTTGCTAATGGCTGTTGGCTGCTGTTAGGACAGCACTTCTCACCTTTTCATCAGGAAACCTACAGATCCTACCTAACCAACAAGTCTCAGTTCCAGTTGTGCCTCCTGCAGGAAGCTCTCTGTGACCACTCCAATCCAGGTTGGCTCTCAGTAGTCCAATCCAGTCATCAGCATGGAACTGTGTGGTGGCCAAGTAAAGAGGGTGCCATTAGAACATACCTATGTCCATTTGTTTACCTGTTATCTATGGCTACTTTTGAGGTACAGTGGCAGAATTGTGCCAGAGACCACATGACTCACATACCTAAAACATTTACTTTCTGGTCTTTTATAGGGAAAATTTGCTGACCTTTGTACTAAATAGAGAGGGCTTAATGTGTGTATCTTTCAGCTTAACCTGCAATAAATACTCCTTATTTTATGGTTTGCCAAACTCTTACTTTTAATTTCAACATAGGCTTTTAGTATTTGCCAGACATTTTGGGCACTGAAAAAATAAGTTCAAAATTACACTTGGAAATAGGGGTAATTCTGGGTGGGGACAAAGAGAACCCACAAGGCAATTTTATTTCCAGGAGATGACATCCATTTATTATTGTTGTCTAGTTATTGCCGAAAAGACACTCAGAGCTCAGCTTTGTTCCTAAACCAGTTCCTTCCAACCCAGAACTCTTATTTACTACCAACCTCAGTTTAAGAACATAGCTTTGATCAAATTTTTAATAAATATTTATATAGGATGTGCAACAATGGAACAATTTAAAAAGTTAACTGTAAATTTACACACGCACACAATTAGAAGATTAATATTTATTTAAAAAAAACATTACCTAATCAGATCCTTTTGGATACTTGGGTATTCTACTCTACGAGAATCTGATTTTTATTAAGGTCAGAATATGTTTAACTCAGTGGTCCAAAGTTGGATTCATTTATTTTTCTTCTCTCCTGTCTAGTGGCCAACCCATTCCCAGGGTGGAGTATACAGAGGAAGAAACTAAAACTTGGGGTGTAGTATTCCGGGAACTCTCCAAACTCTACCCTACTCATGCTTGCCGAGAGTATCTGAAAAACTTCCCTCTGCTGACTAAATACTGTGGCTACAGGGAGGATAACGTGCCTCAGCTTGAAGATGTCTCCATGTTTCTGAAAGGTAAGGCTTCCCGCAGTTTGTCTTGTCCTTCCTTATATTCTCATTTGCTTTCGAAGGACATACACAGCAGCGATGGCCTTTATCCAGAAAGGAAAAGAGCAATTTAAAAAGAACACTGAACTAACAGTTACCTGTGGGCCACCTATGGGAAGTCGAGCAGGGACTCTAGGTGGGGAACTCTGCTGTTTACACTGTGTGGAGCTTGCTGAGGCCCCTCTGTCTTTGGCCATTGTACATCATAAACTACAAAGAATATTTGAAAGTTCAATTTGGGCTTTTTTTTTTTTTGTGATTCAGGAACTACTCTGTGGGGCTACTTAGGTATGGGACGACTTCAAAGGTTTTTTCATTTGTTTTGTTAAAAATCGTGTACTAGATGACTAAATATGGATACTGGTGAACATTAGTGGCTTTCCCCTAGGGCAAATCAATCAATCAATCAATCAATATTTTAAAGTATAAATTGTATGAACAAGATGAACCACAGAGAAATATCATTTCACATTCTGCATGGTCCCTTTTAACTGACCCTCCTGGGACAAAAGGTAGGGGCTCTTGGGCTCTTGTGAGGGATGGGTGTGGGAAGGAGGCAAGGTTTCAGGGTGGACCCACTTCCCTCTTTGCTCTTCTTTGTGGTTAAGTCCTTGTGCTATCTGTTCTTTTCTCTCTCTTCTTCCTTTCCAAGGGTAACTATTGGAAAAGCAAAAGCTGTGAGGCTACTTCCTTTCTTAAAACTCGCTTCTTTGCTGTCTCCCCTGTTTCCATCAGTGATATTTGATTCTCTGGATTCATTAGGCTTGCCCCAAGGACTCTGAATTCCTGCCCATCTTCCCCACTCCCTCCCATACTTAGTCTTTGTATTAGTATCTCATTGCTGCTGTAACAAATTACCTCAATCTTTGTGACTTAAAACAACACAAATTATTGTCTTACAGTTCTGTAGATTAGAAGTCTAAGCTCAAGGCTTTGCCAGGGTTGTGTTCCTTCTAGAGGCTTCTCCTCCCTGCCGTTGCCAGCTTTCAGAGTCCACCTGCATTCCTTGGCTCATAGTCTCTTTCTTAAATTGCTCTAATCTCTTGCTTTCATTGTTATAATCTCCTTCTCTTACTCTGACCCTTCTAACTCCCTGTTATGAGGACCCTTGTGATTATTATAGCCCTATCCAGATAATCCAGGATAATCTCCCCATCTCATGAGCTTTAATTTAATCACATCTGAAAGATCCATTTTGCCAAGGCAGGTAACATTTTCATAGATCCAGAGGATTAGGACATAGGCATCTTTGAAGGGATTTTATTCAGTCTTCAGCTAGCTCTGTGTTAAGTCTCTGCTCTTTTTCCCATTCCACTGCCACTATCCAAATTGAGGTCCCCATCATTTTACAACCTTCATGCCTGTGTTTTTTTTTTTACTTTATTCTTCTGTCCAGTGCTTCCACATAGATATTACTTTCTAAAACATTACTTTCTTCTTGACAGTTCTGCTCAGAAACTATCATTGGTTCTCTGTTGTTTTTACTGGTATTGGCAGAATTTTTGGGAAAGGGCTAGATAGTCAATATTTTAGGTTTTATGGGATAAGAGGCAATATCAAGGCAATATTTTTGGGTACTTATATAATCATTTTAATGTGTTTATTTAAAAAATGTACAAAATGGCAGTGACCTGAACGTGGCCAAGTCTGAACAGGCCGAGTTTGTCCCCTCTGTGATTGCCTAGCATATGCTGTATGCTCTCTTCATACTTTTGCTTATTGGAAAAGCTCTGTCCCTTCTCCACCTATTCAAATTATAACTATTCTTCAGGACTCAGAGCAAGTCCTGCCTGCTCTGTGAATCCTGATCATCACAGCCACCATGCTTTCTCCCCTCTGATTCCAGTCAATATCAACTGTGTATCAGGAGGAAGCTTTCCAGAGCATTATAGCTGGTACTCTGATCCTCGATGTGTGAACGTTATCCACTATACAGTATTTGTGTCTGAAGAAAAGAAATTGAGAACAACTGATCAGTATCACTTAATTAGTACCTAATTACATAATGCCTTCTGTTGTTGTTTAACTAGACTGTATCATCATCCCTAATGGGCCTGTGGTCATGTTCCTCTTTGTTTCCCACAGAATTATGTGTATACTATATTTACCATGGGCTCCAGTGTTAAAATTTTACTGTTTCTCAATACAGTAAAATTAGTAATTAGAAGGCTATCTCATAATT
This sequence comes from Aplodontia rufa, assembly GCA_004027875.1. NCBI lineage: Eukaryota > Metazoa > Chordata > Mammalia > Rodentia > Aplodontiidae > Aplodontia > Aplodontia rufa. Next base: position 84,619 of record PVKS010000941.1, read on the forward strand.
TTTGTCATATCTGACTTCCAAATACAAGAAGCCATATGGAGTTTATCTTTCATCATTCATTGGCATGTAGCAAGAATAATGTAAATGTTTATGTTTTAATTTTTAATTAACTCACTTTTAAAATATCTAGTTTATTTGAAAACTTTTAAAGCAATTGTATCTACAAATTTAACATTCTTGATATTGTAGTTTCATATTTTCCCTAATTTACATTAAATGAATAACTATTAAAATAAAAAATATTCTTCTGTGTACCATCACACATGTCCCACATGGGATATACTAGCTTGATTAATGTAATATAAGAAAAGAAGAAAATCCACTTATCTTTTTGATATTCCATGGGGAACAATCCAGAGTAAAATTTTTTTTTTTTTAGAAAGAGGATAGTGAAAGAGAGAAAAAGAACTTTATTTAGTTTTTCATCTGGCCTTCTTTGCTCCAACACTTACTTGTTGTGTATGTGGTGCTGGGGTTTGAATTCTGGTCCTCATGCATGCCAGGCAAACACCTTAACCACTGAGCCACCACTCCAGCCTCTAGAATGAAACTTTTTAATGAACACAATGCTAGTAGGATTATGGTCCTGAGGAGACCTGAGAACAGTGTTATTTTCACATAAGTGCCAAAAATCCCAGGATAGACTTGCTTCATCAACTTAGCTCTTACCTTTTTTTTTTCAGGGCTGAGGACCTAACTCGGGGCCTTGCACATGCTAGGCAAGCGCTCTGCCACTGAGCTAAATCCCCAAGCCCTAGCTCTTACTTTTTAAGACCGTTTCTAACTATTCTGTGCTATTCTTCTAAAAAGTTGAAGATTTTGGAATTGGAGCCTGTATAATATGGTATGAGGGATAAGAATTGCCCTTCTGGTCCTTTTACCTGGTAAAATAAGCCAGATGCAGAAAGACCAACACTCTATGATCCCACTTATAGCTGGAATCTAACAAAGTTGAATGCATAGAAGCAGACAATAAAAAGAACAGTGGATATGGGGGTGGGGAGGTACAGGAGATGGGGAGCTGTTGTTCATAAGGTACAAAGTTATACTCATCTAGTTAATTAGAGAGCTCACTCACATATTTATGCATGATGACTGACTAGTAGTTCTATATTCTATCGTGGAGATTTGCTAAGAGTAGATTTGAGGTGCTTTTTTATTTTTTTATTTCTTTTAGACTTTTTAAGAGAGAGGGAGAGAGACTGACAGAGAGAGAGAGAGAGACAGAGAAAAAAATTTTTATTTAGTTTTTCATGTGGCTCTCTTTGCTGTGATACTTTGTTGTGTATGTGGTCCTGGGGTTTGAACCCACATCCTCACGCATACCAGGCAAGCACTGTAACTACTGAGCTATCACTCTAGCCCCTGATGTGCTCTTAACACACACACACACACACACACACACACACACATACACACACACACACACACACACACACTCATGTGTGTGAGGACAGGGATAGGTCAGCTTTGAGGTGGGATAAAAGAAGTTAAAAAAATAGCTGAAAAGGAGACATAAAAGAGGGATAGGGAAAGAGATTTTAACTCAAAAGTTCTGTATACTTTTCTAGGGCTGTCACCTCCCGCCCCCAAGCCAGATTTTCTTTCAGGCCTGTACTCCCTTATTACTAGAAAATCTGTAAATCTACCTATGTACTGTCAATTAACCCTATTCCCCAATATATTGATTAAGGAAAGAGAGATACAATATCTTGAGGAATCTATAATTTAGAGAAATTAATGAAGACTGTGTCACCTTAAGGATGTGGAGATTGAGCAAGAACACCAAAAACCATGTTGAGATCACTGGACTGATACCATGTCTACATACCTTTCCATATCCATCTTCTGTACCCACTCACCAAGCTTCCTTAAAAAGCTGGAAACCTCCGAAAGGCATCTCTCATTCCTGAAATAACCTGCTTTTTGCTTTAAATGGGCATTCCTTGCTTTATCTCATAGGTGTTTCTCTCTTGAGGTTGCTGTCATTCTCCTGTAATTATGTATTTGCTTTACTAACTACTACTCAGTCTGTGCCTTTGACTGTCATGTGCTGAGTTTCTTTTCTGCTATATGTGCCAAGAGTCAAGTTCCCCCTTCTTTCTAGGAGCTCCTTGAATACCTGAATATTTTTTTGCTTTATTTTTTTTTATGGTCCTGAGAATGGAATCCAGGGACACTTTGCCACTGAGCTACATCCCCAGTGCTTTTATTTTTTGAGACAGTGTCTCACAAAGTTGCTTAAGATCTCACTAAGTTGCTGAGACTGGCCTTGACCTTTCAGTACTCTTGTCTTAGCCTCACAAGTTGCTTGGATTACAGGCATGTAAGATCATGCCCAACTCTCCTCGGACCCATCTTAGGAGACACCTCTTCTCCAGTGACAGCCTGACTGTAACAATAATTTCACTTTGTGTATGTCTATCAAAACATGTTTTACAATTTAAATATATATGTATTTATCAAACACATGTATATCATTTCATACATATGTAATACCTACCATTCTTGTAAGAAGAGGACAACATAAAGCTGCCATTTTAGGCCAACAAATATATGAAAAAATCTTCAACATCATTAGCAATTAGGGAAATGCAAATAAAAAGTACACTGAGATTCCATATTAAAAATATGAATTACAATAAATACTGGAGAGGATGTGGAGAAGAAAGAACACTTTTACACTGTTAGTGGGACTATGAATTAGTACAGCTTCTATGGAAATCAGTATGGAGGTTTCTCAATAGACTAAACATAGAATCACCATATGGTCCAGCCATAGCACTTCTAGCTATTTACCCTGAATGATGAAAGTCATTTTACTACAGTGATCAAGCATACCCATGTTCAGTGCAGCACAATTCACAAAAGCCAAACTATGGAACCACCCTAGGAGTATATCAGTGGACGAGTGGATAAAAAAATGTGGTATATATATATACGTGGACTTACATTCAGCCTTAAAGGAAAATGAAAGTATGGCATTTGAAGGAAAATAGATGGACCTAGAGACCATCATGTTAAGTGAAATAAGTCAAACTCAGAAGATTAAGGGTCCTACATTTTGTTTCATATGCAGAAGCTAGAGAGGGAAAAGGAAAACAAAGGTGGGATGGATCTCCTAAAAATAAAAGAGAGATAAATAGAGGAACAGGGCCAAGTGGTGGGAGGCTGGGACGGAAGGCGGAAATGCTGGACAGTGATATTGGCCAAATTATATTGTTATATTATGTGCATGAATTACTATGTAACAATGAATCCCATCAATATGTACAATTATAATGCATCAATAAAAAAGTGGAAAAAAGCTGTAATTTTAAAATATATAATATTTTGGTAAAAATGTGTATAAAAAAATGAAAGTTGTAAGTTTTCTGGACTTTCATGAGAAGGTAGCATTAGGTTGCACTGAAACTGCGAACACTGATGAACCTGAATGGTGTAGGGAAATTTCATAAAATTTTATTGTTTTATTTTGTTTCTTTTTACCATAAATATAGCATGTAGAGTTTCAGGGTACCTCTTTAAATCTCAGTAGTTAATACAGTATCATGTAACACAACAGTATGGGATGAAGGTGTTAGAGGTATCGACATAGGAAGCTGAAATGTGAACTGATCTCTAGGTGCTGGTGAAAGGTGCCTTATGTGTGCTGTTGAATACACACCACGGTAGAGTGGATCCCCAGGTTTCTTTTAGAAAGAAACCAGGTAACGTGTGGTAAACATCCCTTTAGATTTTAATCTTTTCCTGTGTCTTTGGGATTTTTTATCCTATTTTGGCTTCTGAATTGGAATCTCTCTCTCTCTCTCTCTGTTATTTCCCCTGGAAGCCATATTTGTGAGAGTATTTTAGTTATCAGAAACCCCAAACATGGTAGTGGTCAGTAGGGTATGTTAGTTAGTTGTCAAGAGTTTTAGAACTTGACTACTTTATTTCTAGAACATTTCTATAAATGATAGGAACCCCATGCATGAGCCCTCAGGTCATATCTAATTAATACTTAGTTGGCTCTTCTTGTGTCTTTAGAAAGGTCTGGCTTCACAGTGAGGCCCGTGGCTGGCTACCTGAGCCCACGAGACTTTCTGGCAGGACTGGCCTACAGGGTATTCCACTGCACTCAGTACATCCGGCATGGCTCAGACCCGCTCTACACCCCTGAACCGTGAGTACCCACATTCAAAGCCAGGCTGGATGGAGACCACCATGTTATGAAGTGGTCAGCGCTCACTTGACTTGACAGTGACGTAGGCCCTCTTTTACCTACAGAGTAATTTCACATTCTAGCCAGCTAAGTCACAGCACCCACCCAAATAAGGAAGGGCTCATTGAGGGGTCAGACTCCTCAGCCAGGCATACTGAGGCCCTGATACTTTTGGTCTAACTCATCTCTCTAACTTTATCCCAATGCTGAACCTCCTGTTTGGCTACCTCTACATTCCTGGTGATGAAAGCATGGGTACAGGGGTAAAGTAAGCATGTACCACAATGGACACAACTCTCACCAGGAGGCTCCCCTCCTTTCATCTTTATCACCCCCAAACTCTGAACTGTGTTCTCCCTCCCATCTTAGTTTCTTGAGCATTCCTCCAATCCTGTCCATCACCTCCAGGATCCCTGCAGGGTCACTACGTTGATTTTCAGTTCTGTTCAGTTTCCCTGAAAGTGTTTTCAGGATAAACAAAGGTTACTTATAAGACTCTATGAAGTCCGTGATTCTTCTTTGGCTTCGATAGCTTTCCTTGAGAGAATTCTCCTTTGGGGCCTTTATATATTCTCTCTGGGACAATGGGCGGGCTGAGGGGTCAGAGGAGCTACAAGGTGATGCCATACTGTTGTATCATGGGTAGGCAACAGGGGGTAAGCTGTGAACCCCCATGGGTTAATCATTTGGCCTTATCACACAGGGCATTGTACAGTCTCCAAGTGTCAAATAACCTGTATTTTGTTTCTTTGTAAGGTTTTAAAAAACAAAGCTTTTTAACAAATGTGTGTTTGTGTTGGGAGAATGCTGTGTGAGAATGAGATAGCAGACAACATCCCTGCCCTCCTGAGGGGAAGAGGGAGAGGATGGTTAGCATATAAACAGGTAGGTAGAAACATGGGCAGGTGTGAGCTCTCCCTCAAAGTGCCACTATGTACCGTGAAAACAAACAGAGCAGGAGGAGGAGATAGAGTCCTGTGTGCTGCTTGAGTGGATTGGATCATCAGGACAGACTTTTGGGAGGTAACATTTGAGCAGAACTTGAATATGAATATTTCAGGGTGGAAAATTCCAAGCAGAGAGAGCATCAAAGACCCTAAGGCTGGGAGCTTAAATGGGTTCTGTGTCCCCTTGGGCTCCCTTCAAATGAGTGTCCCTCCCTAATCTTGCTCTAATCTGTTGCACCTTGTTCTTCAAGCCACTCTGGTTATCACTTTGCTTATGATGCTGTTTTACTTGAATAAGCTTGTGATTAATGGGCTGCCATGGTCTTCACTGGGGCGCTGAGAGCCTTTGAGGTTCTAGCAGTTAAGTAGCTGAAGTGGGCAGGGATTAGAGCTGAGTCTCAGAAGTCGCACTCCCCCTCCTAGGCTGGCATGAGTCACTGGTCTGGTGGGTCCCTGCAGGGTCACTACATTGTTTTTCAGTTCTGTTTAGCTTCCCTGAAAGTGTTTGCAGGGTAAACAAAGGTTACTTATAGGACTCTAGACATTTGGAAAAGAAATGCTTCTTAGAGTATTGTCAGAGTTAGGCAATCTCTAAATCTAGCCCAGAGGGTTTACAAATGGTCCTGTTTACAAATAGCAGGCACTTTGTTAGTTCCCTTTGAATAACTGGCCCTCCTGAGACCTGTGCTAGCGTGCCAATAGGTATGCAGAGAAGAGGGCAAAGAAATGAGATTTTAGCCACAAAGGTCTATAAAGTTTTGGGATAATGAGTTACATTTTTACCAAAGTACTTTCAGCCAATTCATTCAGCAGTATTTATGTGTAATGTTAGCAGGGAGATGCAGTGGATTTAGAGATGAATAAAATATAGTTGTTTTTTTTAGCTCATGTTCTGGCAGGGGAGATAGAAACATAAATAATTAGGAAAGAGTGTGGTAGGGCTTTCATCAGGTTATATGCAAAGTGCTAGAGGAGCCCCGAGGAGAGAGGGACTTCTCCTCGGAGGTGGTATAATCTGAATGGAGGTCTAGAAGGGTGAATAGAAATTTCACTTTCACTTTTGGGCAAGGTCTGGTGGGGCAAGAAGGGAAGGTTTTCCAAGTTAAGGAAACAGCAAGTAAAAAGCTGTGGAGGCCTGCAGAAGGCATCAGTGAGCAAAGCTTGATAGAGCAGAGTGGTCAGAGTACAGTTTATACATTAGGGGTGAAACGAATCTACAAGGACATTATAATTGGTCATTTGTCAAACTAGGACACACAGGCTTCGTTGTAAGCCACATGGAGCTCTCCAAGTCTGAAGCACATGTGTATTTGAGAAAGATGACTGAGGAAGGATGGAACTGCAGAAGTCACCTGGCTGCTCCTAGCCAGGGAGCTCACATTCCAGGAAAGGAATGTAGTTTATATGGTGTTGAGCTAGGAAAGGTCAGTTAGATAGTACAAGAGGGCACCAATGTGATGCTCTCTTAAGACCATAGAGAAGGAATTAATACTATTGGTGACTATAGTAGGGATAAGGAGATGGAGGGCCTCTAAGGTAATGCTGAGGATTTGTTTGGGAAGTTGAAAGGGTAGTTTTTTCTGATTATGATTGTGAACACTGAAGGAGAAGGAAAGAGAGAGAGAAGAAGAGGATTTTGGCTTCAGGTATATTGTCTTTGAGGTGTCCATCGGTGACTCGGTGACTCTTCCAGAAACCCCTGGTAGTTGGAAACAAGGGTTTGGAGTTCAGATGTGAGTTCAAAGCTCCCACAATAGATCTGATTTTTTTTTTTTAATTCTAAGATTCCTGTGACTATTGAGACAAGAGGAAACAAAGTCAGAGTACAGAAACCTGGGATTCATTAATTTGGTGTTGTCTTTACAGGCTTGTTATTTTTTCTGGGTTTTTAACATTTGTTTTTAAGAATTGTTTCTTTATAAACAGGTAATACACATACATTTCTCAGAATTCAAGAAGGATGGGCTGGAGAGGTAGCTCAGGGATTGAGTGCTTTCCTGGAATGTGTGAGGTCCTGGGTTCAACCCACAGCATTGCATGCACAAATAAAGGAAAAACAAAAACCAGATGAAAAAAAAATAGCTCTTTTTCTCTCTTTCAAAAAAAAATATATATATATGTATTGCAAAAAGTAGGTTCCTTTCCTTCCTCTGTTCATCCTCTCCAGAGGCCATACTGACAGTAGTTTCTATTGCATCTTTGCTATGCAGACTAAATTCTCTGCAGAGATCCCTTTAATCCTTGTCTATCACAAAAGTGTACATCCCTTCTCTGCCACATAGTTTGAATCTATGGACCGCTGCGCTAGGAGAGCTGTTCCCTGTGCAGGCACTTTCACAAGCATTGTCTTTGTAATGAAATCCCCTTCTCTCAATTGAAAACCAACAAGAGGGCAGATTCTTCAATTTGCAAAGTTCAACTTGGCTACTGTATTTGTTGCTTTTACCCTGCTTCCAAATAACTGCCCTCAGTTGCTGAACTGTGGTAGCAGAGGCAGCAATAATAAGACAAAAAATGAACCATGAAGACCCAGGTAGAAATGGGAATGTGGAAACAGCAAAAAAAAAAAAAAAAAAAAAAAAAAAGACATTATTTGAATAAACAGATTTTGTTTCCCTTTACGGTTTGGGTAGAATGTATTTTACTCTTACAACCTTCAACACATGCTGGGTTTTAAACACGTCTTTGGCTTATTTTAATATTTTGCATTTTAAAGATTCTGGGTGTGCTAAACTTGGGATATAGGTGGCAGGTTGGATTGGTTCCCTGGGGAAAGTTTTCTAGCCTGGAGTAGAGAAAGTCCCAGGGAATTGCTAGTTTTCCTCATGGGAGGAGTTGCTTTTTCCAAATGTGTACACCACGGTTGAAGGTCACCTGCTAGGAGGGGAGATACTGCTGCTCTTCCTCCCTTAGAGCGGTGCCTGAGGCAGAGATTTACACTTAAGTGTTGCCTAGTGAGTGCTTTGATCAGCTGTGATCCCAAGCACTGTTGTGACTAATCAGGTATTGATGTTTCCAAATGATTTCCTTTTCCAAATACAAACTGGGTCAGATTCAAGGGTATTCCAATAAGACCATCCCTCTGGCTCACTGGGATGAGAGGGAAAGATGCAGAGTGCCAGCGCGGGCATAAGAGTATCACCTGTCATGTATGCAGTGGCAGAACAAAAACATAAATAAAGTCCTACAATCTCCCTCATTTGCTTTCTGTCTCTCTGGGAAAAGTTCATTTGTGGGCTCTTCCATGTTGTGCCCTCTGGACACCTCACCCTCTTTTTTTTTTTTTTTTTTTTTTTTTTTTTAAGAGAGAGAGGGGCAGTGTGTGTTAGAGAAAGAGAGAAGCAATTTTTATTTAGTTTTTCATGTGACTTTCATTCCTCTAACACTTTGTTGTGCAAGTGGTGCTGGGGTTTGAACTCTTATACTTGCGCATTCAAGGTAAGCACCATAACTTCCGAGCCACTGCTCCAACCCCACCTCACCTTCTTCTAGAATGGTTTCTTTACCTTGGTTGACTCTATTGAAATTTTGGGCCAGAAATTTCTTTTTTGTGGGAGGCTGTGCTGTGTGTTGTAGGATGTTTAGCAGCATCCCTGGTCACTGCTCTTTAGATCTCAAAAATACCCTTCTACCTGCCCCTCTGCCCCAGCTGCAATAATTAATGTACCTATGGGGTGACATCAATTCTGATTGAGAACTGCTGTGGAATAAAAAGTCTGATTGCTGTATTCACATTGCTTTTCTATCTATCAATGAGTGTTCTCCTTCCTCTTAGAAGCAATCTGTAGACTTTGTTTCTTTTCTAAAACTCAGACCTGGAAATAGCATGCCTTTGTTGAACTTCTGCTGGTTCCTTGCTACATAGAGGAACAGTAGTTTGATCTCATCACATCATATCTGCTTTATTCCTGCCCTCTCTGAAACCTTCTGCTTATCGTGCTGGACTTCTCACCATCCTGTGAGCCTGCCAGTCTATGCCTCCATCCTTCTGCACAGTGGTTCATTCTGTCTGTAAAGAATGATTGGCAGGGCTGGAGCAGTAGCTTAGCCGTTATGGCCCTTGCCTGGCATGCGTGAGCATGCGGGTTCAAACCCCAGCACCACATACACAATGAAGTGTCTGAGCAATGAAAGCTACATGAAAAACTAAATAAAATTGATTCTTTCTCTTACTGTCCCTCTTTCTCAAAAAGAAAAAAAAAAAAGATTGGCGATATCCTTCTAATTCTCTAGGGTTCAGCTCAATTGAAGCCTGATCCATGAAGGCACACCCAGTATGAGGTAGATGTTCCTCTAGCACGTTACCTTACTTCAACTTTAATCTTTACAGCATTGCCTGGTAATTATTTATTCATGTGACATGCTCGTTAGACTGCAGTGAACTCATGGCCACTTGGCAAAGACAGTTTACAGGAACAACATTATCCACACTGAACTTGGAGTGGATCTCTAACTGTGGGTATAAAAGGAAAACTGAATCAAGAATGGGATAAAGCCATGCAGAGATGCCAGGGTTGAGACATACAGAGTCCTAGATCCAGCCTGAACTCTGTGGAGAAATCAAATCTGTGGATCTGTATGAATACCTAGGTACGCCTGAATGGCAACAGGGCCCTTTCTGAATGGCTGCACCCTGTGCTGGTGAGTATTTTCCACTTATTCCAACCACACTACTTTGATTTCAGGGACTGATGCTGGTCACCTCTCTATGAACAGAACATTTTTACACGTTCAGTGTCTTCAGGCAAAACTGTGAACCTTTAAAGATAGAACTTTAGACACCAGTGGAAACTGTGAAGATAGGTCGTGTGGACCAGAATAGCCTCTCCAAATCACACCTACCAATGGACAACCTATTGTACTCATTTGTTTTGCTTTTGTGATAAAAATAGTCTCAGGGGAAAAAAAGATATTCATCATGAAACTGAAGAAGAGGATCCAAAGAAAGGATGAAAGTTATCTCTATTGTCCCATTATTAAGAAGAAAAGGGAGGAAAAGAGGGTAAAAGAGAGACTTACTTATTTCACATGTGCAAAGAATAGTATGTTTGGTTTTTTCTTTGAGTAATGACCCTAAATACTGTCCTACACGGAAGGTAGAAAAGCTCTTTGCCACACCTTAAAAATAATTCTCTCTGTGATGTGTTCAAAATTACACTTGAACTACTTTAAATATTGAATTTGGAAAAAATTCTAATTCAGAGATTGGTGATTTTTGCTAGGCACTGATATAGGTATGTAAGGTGTTGCCATGTTGTTAGGTGTTTTGGCCAGACCTGAAGTGGATGAGTGCTCCTTCCCCAAGGAGAATAGACCAGAGAGGTGGGGATGTTTCTGGATTTGTCTCTAGAAACCCTTCTGGAGAGTAGGGGTGAAGTTGGTGTTGTGTTTGGATGTGAGGTGTGACTAGGAATTTAAAATACAGACACACATTCTTCAACATCATTCTTTGAGGTCAGTTAGTACAATATCTGTCTTTCCAGAAGAGCTATTGCCATAGCAATAAAGCAGTTTTACATAAGAGATTTTTTTTCTTAAAAATGTTTTAATGAAAAATTTATAAATATTAATTATATTTTGTGTTTCTAATGTGATGTTTAGATACTTGTAACAAAATAGACTTGATACAACATAGTGTAAGCTTATTAAATCAATTACTTCTAGATTCAGGGCATTGGGATGATTGGTCCTTCAGCAAATACTAATGGGGCACAACTTCTGCCCTGGTGATGTCAGCTTTCAAACTGCAAGCAAACTTTCACCATTAGGAATTGATTCATGACCCCATTGACTAATAACTGTAGCATTTATTGCCATAATACAACTAAATGCATTTGCATTAAGGAAAATCTTTTCTCCCCACAGTTGAACAGTTTAGGGGCAATTAATGTTATTTTTAAATATAACTGTTTTAAAGTTTAGAAAAGGCTTTGCAGTCAGGTGATTTTTCTTATAATTGCTGCTGTGTTTCAATTTTATAAGAAAAATAAAAGTAATTTCTGACAATATTTTTCATCTGTTTCTAAGTAAAGTGAATGAATTTTATGCTTAGCCCTTGCTTATGTGAACAGAATTCTCTCTAAAACTGTCAGAAGATGTCATTTATTTCCTTTTCTTGTGGCTCAGGCATTCATCCTTGTTTGTTAAGTAATAATATCAGCAGGTAAAGACACAGGCTTTCATGTTTATAGGACAGGTTGGCTGTTGCTGTCTGATCGAACAGATGCCTCTCACCAGGCCTGCAATGAGAGAGAAAATGCTACCTGGTCTTTCTGGACAGTCTTTCCGTACCGTCCCCCTGCCTCCCCACCTGCCCCCCAGAGATTCTGGGCCTGTTAACCCCAGCCATGGTGGGTGGTGTTGTTGCTGTTGGGCCCTCCTGAAGTCAACTGTGGTATGGTCATGCTGCAGAGCTGGGAAGAGCTCTCTGGAGTTTCACCTTTGCCCCCTGTTGTCCTCCCTGCTGTTCAGGATCCCAGAGCACTGTGCTTACCAGAGCTTCGCAGAAAATAACAGGTTCTCAGAAAGCGGATCCCGTCTGACCTCTCTTTCCTGCTTCTTAACCCAGCTCTTGCACTCCCTCAGGAGAAATTTGGTGTGGGTTATACCCAGTGCCAGTGTAGAAGCTTTAAGACCTGAAAATGTTGTCATCCCTCCATCCTCCAACATAAGTAATTTCAGCTACTACCACCACCACAATGGCAACAGAAAGATGCTTTTCCTATTCATAGTGAATGTATGTATATATATCAGCCTGCACAGTACAGGTTTGCTATTAGTGTTGCCAGGCACTATTTTAAAAGTTGCTTATGAATGAATTCATTTAATACAGCAACTCCTGCATTGTTACTATTATTATTATGAGTTTATGGAAATGAAGCACAGAAAAGTTAAAGTAATTGCTCAAGGCAACACAGCTGGTGAGTTAGGGAGGCCAGGATTTGAACTTGGTCAGTAATGTTAAGATCTGTGGACTTAACCCCTTCTCTATTAAACAGTAACACTCAACACAAAACTCAAAACTCACATACATATATGCTGAAGTTAAATAGTTTTTTTCTTTATTTTTTTTTAATTGCAAAGTTTGTATGTTATTCAAAAGTGATACTTTCTTACTTTCATTTGGTGGCTTTGCTCTGCCTGAATACTCTAAGTGCCCATTGGATAGGCTAATGCTGTGCTGTCCCTTTTAGTTATTGGCCCAAGTACTAGGCTTGTCCTTTGATCCTCACAGCAGGCCAGTCTGCTCCATTTATCTAGAAGAGGTATCTCCTATCTCTTGGCTGTAAGGGTGTAGGGCCTCACTATGGTGTAGTAGTGCAGATAGGAGACTACAGTGCACCATCCTCAGGCAAAAGGACCTGGGACTGCAGGCCAGAAAACCAGGCCCCACCATCAGCTCTCAGTGTGACATTGGCAAGCTATTTAACCTCCCTGTGTGAGGGATGATGAAATAATGCTTTGATCTTTGGAGAGAAAAAAGCTTGATCTAAATACCAAATAGGTGCACTCTTCCTCAACACCTCTTAAATTCATTGAAGGCTGATGTGCCTCATAAAATTCCAGCACATCCTTAGTCACAAGGACATGTTCTTAGACCTGGACTCTCAAGTTTTCAATCATAATATTGTGTTTCATTTTGTGATACGCCTAAAAGTAAAAATAACCCAAATTGCAGAGCCTATTGTCTCAAGAGCTCCAAGCTCTCTAACAGTACACATTCTATTAAAACAAAAATCCTATACATTATTTAAGATCTGTGCATTGTGAAACCAAATTTGTGCCTAAGTGCTGCTGGAGCCCTGATTTTGCTCTTTGAGGCTGTCTGCACTGACTTGGAATAATGCTTCAGCCACTTTTCCTTTTTCTTTCTTTCTTTTTCTTTTTTTAAAGCTGATTCAAAGCAGGATTCCTTCTGCACCTCTGCCCCTGACACCCAGATTTGTCTTCTTGTGTGGTGCACATAAGCACCTGCACTTGAATCAAAATTCACACCCTGGCATCAGGGAGAAATTCATTATGTACCTTTGGGTGTGGAAAACTAAGATGACCAGGGAGCAGTTATTTTCAGTGTTATTTGCATTTAGACATTGCAAATTCAGAAGAAATTCCAAATGATTTTGAATTTTTTGGTAAAAAGAAAAGAGATAATCACTGTCCAGACCTCTTCACTATACTATAGAGAATGATGTCCATGGACAGGAAAGGTGCAGAAGCCACCACAACAGATAGAAAAAGTCTCTGCTATTTCTGCACACATCCTGCTTGCTGGCATGATTCCACGAACTTCTGGGAGGTGTCCAGGGCCGCCACCATTTTACAGATGGCAATTCCAAGGTTCAAAAAAGTCAGGTAATTTCCCTAAGGTCACACAACTAGAAAATAGCCAAACCATGACCTGGTCCAAAGCCCTTATATGACGCTGGAAATTAGGAGAACCGTACTTGGGTTTCACTTGGATTCACATCTATTTGGAGCAACAGAGCCACATCAATACCTGCTCTATGCAGCTGAGTTCAAAAAGTGATTATTGGTATTTACATGTACCAGACTTTTCTTAGCACTGGGAACCCAAATAGCAGAATGGTATGACCTCTGGCCTGGAGAAGTATTTTAATCAGCTTTTCCATTGCCACAACTAAAAGACCTGACAAGAACAATTTTAAAAGAGGAAAGTTTTGTTTGAGGGGTTCACGGTTTCAGAGATCTTAGTCCATAGAAGGCCAGCTGCATTCTTGGCTCAAGGTAAGGCTGAACATCATGGCAGAAGAGTGTGGCAGAGGGAAGCAGCTCTATGTGTGGCTCCAGGAAGCAGAGAGAGAAGCTCCTCTCACCAGATAAAAAGATATATATCCCAAAAGCATGCCCCCAACGACCCACCTCCTCCAGCCACACCCTACCTGCCTACACTAACCACCCAATTAGTCCTTATCAGGGGACTAATTCACTGATAGGGTTAAGGCTTTCACAACCCAGTCATTTCACCTCTCAGCCTTCACTTTTTCTGGCCCGTTGAGGTTTTGGAGCTACCTTTCATCCAAACCCTAACAAGAAGCTACTGCTTTTTACCTGAAATAATGGCATCTAAAAGGGCAAAAGCTCATTCAAGTACAATAAATTTGGGACTAAACATAATTTAATGTAATAGAAATGGTGGGGGTGTAGAGACATATCAGTGTATTCACATTCCATTACAGTTGTTTCATAGTCCTTGAAAGAACTGGGAAGTGTTTCTTTTGTTGGATCAGAAACATTAGTTCTGCTGTTTGTCCTTTAATGAAACCTTCAGGTGCCTTTTGCTAAGAGTTATTCTAAAATTGTGACTTACTTTTCAGCTTCAGTTCCTAAAACAGTACCTGGTATATAATAGGCACACAATAGATGTTTCCGGAACTGAATTTTAGGGAAGATAACTGTAATGTCTGCAATCTCGAAAGAACCGTAGTGAAGAGTCATGTTGGTGGACTTCTTTAAATTCCTCGTGGAGGAGAGTAGAGACATCCTCCAGGGCAGCATGCAGGTGCTGGGCTTGGGTTTTGTAAAAAGATGGCCATATTTGTATTTATCTACCCTGTGAGAGGGATATAAGGAGTGATCCTAAAAGCTGCTGAAAATCTTATCTGGGCCAGATTTTACAGTAGCTGTTTTTAAAGTCTGAATTAAAGGAAGTTTGTCTGTGGCTCCAAAGCAAGCACTGAGAAAAAAATGGCTTCACTACCAAATTAATTCCTGTTATCATCTGAGTGCAGGGAAAACAAACCAAATTATCTGCCTGCTACGCATGCCGAATGCCCGTGTGTCAGCCCAGATTACTTGCATTTACCCACCAAATGTTGTGTGAAAGCTGAAGAAATACCCTATTTTGGCTTCCTGCTCACCCTCCAGCATCTTTTCATCAGTGCAGGCTCTGCACCATTCCCACTCATCTTCCCTTCTCTTCATGATTTTGCTAAAGTGTTGGTTTCTGTCAAGTAGAACAAACAAAACCTATAGAAAAATATTTTAAAAGACAGATGCCCGGATTTGGGATGGGAAGCAGATGTAGTATGCTCACTCACTGCCTCTTAAAAAGAGACTTTAATTTACAGCAAAAATAAAAGGAGTTGTTCAATACTGAGCACGAGGCGTCAGCTTGGAAAACTGATAAGAGGAGAAAAATGCCAGACTCATTTTGAATTTGAACTTAACAACCAGGACCCTTATTTCCCTGCAGCAAAATGATCACAACTTTCTTCAAATGATTTAAGAATTCCCTGGAGACATTTTGCCCAGGCCGTTTTGTGGGCCTATCTTGGCAGGCTTTAGAATCCTCCTAACAGGGCTTATCAGAGAAGATTCCAATTTACAGCAGCAAAAGTCTAGTGTCTGATATCAGCTCTAGCTTTTTTCTTTTCTTTTTTTTTTTAAAGAGACATGATGTTTTACAGTGTTAACAGTTTTGAAAAGTCCTACGTTTCCAGTGAACAGAGCTCTTTTGTGCAAAGGACTCTGAAAAGCATTATTCAAGTGAAATGCATGAAAGGAATGGGAGTTGAAAAGAGAAAAGTTTGCCGACGTACAGATTGGAGGCGGCATGTGCTGACAGGTGCAATTATGACCAAATAATTGAATCTTTTAAAAGAGATTTGTTGAGATAAGGCAACAGTTGTACACTCACGTTGGAAACCTGTTCATAATTAGATCCTCAAGAGTCCAGCTGTGGAGGATACAACCAACACAGGGATCTAGAACTACTTTATGTGCAGGACATGGAAGCATTTTAAAATAGGTAAAATAGCACAATTTCAGCACAACAGAACTTCATTAGTGCCGAAGTTGGAGAGAAGACTGTGGTTCGCAGTCTCCCTGAGACTCCCCATATCCTGGAACCTCTCTCAGTTTCTCAGTCATCTAAAGTGGTGGCCAACTCAACTTCTAAGTGCTCAGTCTCTCTTTCTCTCTCTCTCTGTCTCTCTCTCTCTCTTTTGTTTTTGTACCAGCGATTGAACCCAGGGGTATTTAACCAGTGAGCCACATCTCCAACCCTTTTTATTTGTTTATTTAGTTTATTATGAAAAACTAAATTGCTTAGGACTTCACTAAGTTGCTGAGGCTGGCTTTAAATTTGTGATCCTTCTGCCTCAGCCTCTCAAGCCACTGGGATTACAGGCGCGTATCACCATGCTTGGATAAGTGCTTTGGTCTCAAAGAAACTAAAGAAAATATAAATTTTGCAAAATTAACGAATGTTTTCTTAAACAATTTTTTCTTTGTTCTGTGGTTAAACTGCTTCCAGGAATTTTAGTGTCTTTTTTCTACACATGCCTTAGCCAAAGACTATGCAATACAGAATAATAAGGTTTTATTTATTTCAGGACACGTTCTACCAGAGTCCTAAAAGGTAATAACCTCGTTCCTGGTCTTGAAATGTAGGAACTTAAAGCCTGTGCCCCATGAGAAGTGAGGTTACTGTACACAGTGAATCCATACTTTGTTCAGAAATCTGGGTACACTTCTTTCCTAGGGTCTCTGCATGGAAAAGGACCAGACTTGTGAAATATAGCACAATCATTTCTACTTATAACAGAGCAAAGGGCATCCTGAATAGTCCATTAATAATCCCGTTAGACATCTTGCTTCGGGCTTTCATTTTTAGTGAAACAATATAACTTATTCTATTATATTGCATGATTTTTTCTTCCAAATTCATAATTTCTTTTATTCTGTGTGCAGTTGGATTACTTTGTCATTGTAATGCTATTACAGGTTCCAAAGTTAGCTAGGGAGTCATAGGTTTCTGATAATGATACCTTAATTTAAAATCCAGGCGAGAGCTCCTTTCCTACCATGGAGAATTGACTCCTTAATGTCTTTGGACCTCCAGTAATATTTTTCTTTTTTCCTTTGTAACTGACAACTTTTTTCTTTTATCAGTAAGCTTTTGGGCTCTGATAGTAGGTAGATAGGAAAGTATCTTCTGCATTAACCTTTTAAAAGTATTTGACAAGCTCAAAAGTAAATCCACTGTGGCACCAAGAACCCCTACCAGACCCCTATCCCTGTAGCCATGACCTACCCTGTTCTCGTCTCACATTGTGAAGCACTTAGCAGTGTCTAGCCCATAGTAAGCATTCATCATAATTGTTGTTTTAATTTTTGCTCATCTTGTTTATACATAGTGTGACTTAATACCATTTTCAGTCTTTTTTTGGGCTTCAACATCTCATCTAACTTGAAATTATTGTTGCCATATCTTCTTCAGCAGAGGTGCTTTATTTTTTATATTATGGGTTAAAATGGCGGCAATTAGATTTTCTGTGATGGGCCACTTTATCCAAATTCCAACATTGGTACAGGCTGTATGACCTCTCAAAAAATTGATTTCAAGAGTGAATTTATAAGTTCTACTTCTAGTATAGGAGTATTTGACCTATAACTAAATTAAATGTATTTTAGTTACCTTTTTACCTTTCAGTCACCGCCTTTCATTATTCTCCAGTATCATGATGTGATTTTATTTTATTCTTTATTTTTTTCAGGGCTGAGGACCGAACTCGGGGCCTTGCGTGTGCTAGGCAAGCACTCTGCTACTGAGCTAAATTTCCAACCCCTTCATGATGTGATTTTAGTGGAACCAAATTTAGGCAGCTCAAAATTACATAATTGCATTCAACTTTAGTTTCAAGTACTAGCAGCGTAAAGCCTGCTAGGATAGCTCCAACGTCATTGGCTATGACAAGAGGTCTCATCTTTGGCTGTGTCTTCTTATCACCTGGGGAGCTGAGATTAAAAAAAAAAGGACACTCATATCTATCTCAGAGAGCTGAACTGAATTGGTCTTAGGCAGGGCCTAATCATTTGGTATTTTTTAAAAAGGCTCCTCCAGTGATTTGGAAGGTTGAGAACTACCAAGTGGCAGGGAAAGAGTCTCAGGGCATACTCACTATGTTTTTATTGTGCCAGCAAACTTAGTTGAAAACTCTCTCCCTACAGCCTAAGCAGCATCCTTTTCTCATTCATACTGTATTTGCTAATTGAAACAAGAGAATAGAAAGAGCATAGCTTTGGAGATAGAAAAATTTGATTTCAAATCTTACCCATGTCTCTTACAAAAAGTATAACCTTGGTAAAGGTTCTTAAATTTACTGAATTTGTTTCCCCATCAGTCAAATGGGTATAGCAAAGGTTCCTTGTAAATGAAAATTAAATTACTAATGTGTTATGGAAATATTTAGTACTGTATCCAGCAATAATAGCTCAGTATCTTCTTCCTTTTTCTTTCTTTCTTTTTCTCATTTCATCTTAGATTAAAATAGGGGCTTGGATAACACATATTCCTTTATGATCTGAAATCTAGTGAACCCAATTCTCTGCCATAAGCAACATGATTAAGGAATTACTGCACATTTTCTTTTCTACAAATTCAGTTTCTGTGCAAAACTGGAGGCTATTAGTGTACAGTTGTCAGAAGACGAACCTGGAGTTTCTTCCCAAGTCTTTCCACATATTCTCATTTGGCTGCCTTTTCAACCTGATGTGTTTATGAAGTGTCTGGCCAATGTTGAGGATGTGGTTTGAGTTGTGGGAACAAGATTCCTTGAGTGATGTCTGTTTTATGTGGTCATTGATCTCATGCTGTTTACCACCATTCACTTGCTTCAGCCATATGACCATCCAACATAATTTATCTTTATAATAATTGTGGTGGCACCTGGCATTAGTATTATAGCACCTATTTGAAGTGATACACTTCAGAGGTGCACAGGTAAAATAAAAAAAATCTTTCAATTATTTCCTGGATAATTAGTTTATTTTGTCAAGAAAATAAAATGTTTGGGGCTGGAGCGGTGGCTCAGCAGTTACAGCGCTTGCCTGGCATGTGCGAGTACATGAGTTCAAACCCCAACACCACGTACACAACTGAGCAACAAAAGCTACCTGAGAAACTAAATAGAAATTGATTCTGTCTCTCTCCCTCTCACTGTCCCTCTCTCTTTAAAAAAAAAAAAAAATAAAGGAAATGTTGCTACATCTCCATTCATGCCCAGAGAGTCACAGGGAAATTCCACTACAGCTTGATATGAGGGAACAGTTCTTTATTCATGGTAATAACTCAGGTAGGCAACTTCCTTATTTTGCTGTAACACATCTGTCAACTAAAACTCAGCTTTTTGTTATAAAAGTTTACTCCTCAGTTAGGCTTTCTGTTAGCTTATATATTAAGTTAGGTTATAGTTCATTACATAAGGACCCAAGTATGGAGGTATCCTCAGGCTTAAGTGTAATTTAATTTAACATATGGCAAGAATTGGCAAACTTTCTGTAAAGGGCCAGTGAGTAGTTATTTTAGAATTTGCAGGCCATGAGATTTCACTTACAACTATTCACCTTTGCATTTATAGTCAAAAGTGACCACATACAATATATGAACAAGTGGGCATGGTTGTGTTCCAATAAAACTTTATAAAAATAGGCATTGTGCCAGATTTGGACTGTTGGCTATAGTTTACCCATCCTGATCTATTAGATCTTGCACTTATTAATTTCTTTAATTTTCTAAAATCATCTTGAGGTTTAAAAGATACAATGTATACAACAAAACATCATGTACTTAGCATGTAGTAAGCACTTGAAAATAATGGTGGCTTTTATTTTAAAGTATCTTATGTAACTTAAGTTGCCATTAATAGCACATAAATCTGGATTTCAGACGTATTTAAGTATGATTAATGGTAATTAATTATATAGTAGCAAGGTTGTATTTCAGATTTTAGTCTTATTCTACCACTGGTAGTGTTTTTTTCTTTTTTTCATTTTTTTCTATATACCAGTGCTAGTTTTAACATGTCTGTGTGGTTTTTTTTTCTTCTCAGAGACACATGCCATGAACTCTTGGGACATGTTCCACTACTAGCGGATCCTAAGTTTGCTCAGTTTTCTCAAGAAATAGGTCTGGCATCTCTGGGAGCATCAGATGAAGATGTTCAGAAACTAGCTACGGTGAGTTAATTTTCAACTTAAAAACTGTTCTGTGTTCACTTGTAAGATGAGGAAAGCTTCAGAGTCATTGATTTTGAGTTACTGGTGGATGTTCTGGATGGAGCATGGTATTATCCTTCTCAAATTGTGTTCTTTGGAAGCACAGTGGAATTCTTGGCTTATTGACCACCAAAATATTTTTGTTCAGGAGTCAGCTAAATACAAAAAGCTAGATAGTAAATATTTAGGTTTGTGAGTTCATATAGTCTCTGTCACAGTTACTCAAGTGAGCCACTGTGGTAGAAAACCACTTACAGATAATACATAGATGAATGAGTATGGTTGTGTTCCAATGTTTCAATAAAACTTTTTTTTTTTTTTTTTTACAAAAGCTCATAGTGGACCAGATTTCACTTATGTGCTATAGTTTGCTGAATCCTATAGAACTATTAGTACTGGTAAAATGTGTACATTTATGTTGAGTGGGAATTATACCTAGGATTCTTTCTTTGACCAGTTGATATGGCTGTGGTAAGACATAATTTGAGTCAGCAGTAAGAAACTCAGGCTCAGTAATTATTCAAGTATAAAAAACTGGAAAAAGATTTAATAGATGCTATGGTATCAGCAGTTATTCTTGATACAAGCAATATAAGAAGGAATGTTTGATTTCAGAATGTTGTCTGAAATCTTTAAGATGTTGGAGAGATGGATGTAGCAAGCTCATATGCCTTTCTTGGCACCATTTTAAAGAGCCCAGGGGCGGGAAAAAGAGGTTTAGCAAACTCCCTTACCTGTAGGAAGCAAATAGACTAAATGAGTAAAGTCACCAGAGGAAGAAAAAGGGTATGTGTGTATGTGCAGATATACATCAATGGCATATTAGATATGCAAGGATATTCTTTATTTCCACCAAGAAATAAGTTTTCTTCTAGATTTCTTAAAACACACAGTCCTTTCAGTATATCTTCTGTTTCCTATTGATGATGAAGATATGGGAACTGTTAATATCTCTGTCATAAAACAGAAATGACAATGAAAATATCAAATGGCAATGGCTCTTGGTGTCTACTTGGGAATGGGTAGGGGTCGATGGAGACGATGGTGAACAGGGGAAGCATGCCCTTTGTACATCTGAAAACTGGTTCTCAGTTTCCGCTGATGGTCTCCAGAATGGATGCCAGGCTTTACATTGCCAAATTTTTGAGAGAGACTGGTAATCTAGATTAAATTTAAGGATTTAAAAATTTCAGCTCACTGAGGAAAAATATAGACTATTATGAACCGAGGAATATATTTGTACACTGATCTGGATCTTGACTTCCAACTGGTAACCTCTACTGTAGGAATTATATCTCTTAGTGACTTAATAAAACATTATATTATATGTCTTATCTCATAATTTCTGTGCTTAGGAATTTGAGAGCAGTTTAGCTGAGTGTTCTGGTTCAGGGACTCTCATGAGGTGGTGGTCAAGATGTTGGCTGGTCTATAGTCATCTGAAGGTTTGGTAATCTGCTTCCAAGATGATTCACTCATGTGGCTATTGGAAACCCCTCACCATATTGTCTTCTCCGAATGCTATGTGAACCCCTGGTGTTTTCCATAGCAAGTTATATGAGGAATAAGGTGGGGCAGGAAAAAAAAGAAGGAGGGAAGGAGAAATAATCTGTAATATCTTTCTTGACCTAATCAAATTCTAGTCATGTTGGCCATATTCTGTTTCTTAGTGGTAACTCAATCCAGCCCACACTCAAGGGGAAAGGAATTAGATTCTACCATTTGCTTAAAGGAGAGTCAAAGTATTTGTACTTAAAACTATGATACTGTGAGTCCTGCTATTTATTTCTTAAACCTTGGTTCTGTTTAGAACCTTTTTGATACCTTTAAATTTTTCCTTGAAAACTTCTGATTTCCATCTTTGATACCCTATGCCTTGAGTTCTTGAATAGGGAGGAATATATTGCTTATTTGTCTGACTCTGAACAACCACAAAATGGAATTCAACTCTGCCAGGCTCTGTGTGGAGTGCTTTCTCCTCTCTCTCCCTCCTTCTCTCTCCCCCGGCCTCCCCAGGAAAGGAGAGGACTGAGGTTAGAGTTCATGGATGTGAATGTAGATGGAGCCTAGTGAGTGCTCACATTCCTTTTTAAAAGCCATGACAAGAAAGGTATTTTATTGTCTTTTCTTGATGTACTCCATCAAAAGATGATTAGTTAATTCTATCATTAAAGCTTACTAACAAGGAATATAACATGGTCCTCCTCATATTTTGGAAATTTATAACCAACATAGATAAATCTAAAAATTTTCAGAGGAGAGTTTATGCAGAGTATCAAAAAATGAGAAGAAGTCAGTTGAATAGAGAAGAGGGAAAAGGGGAAGTTTGCTTTCAGTCAGAATTGATGCCCTGTGGTTCGGTAGGACTGTGTTCCTTTCTGGAGGTGCTGGGGAGAATCCTTTTCCTTGTAGGAAATAGGAATGGATTTGTGATAGGTGAGGGAGGATCAGGTGTCAGCCTGCTTGCCATCTTGCAGTGGCTTTGGCAGTTACAAACAAAAACCATCAAAGTAAACAACCCCACCAAAAGAGGATCTTGATGGCAGAATAGAGACACCTAACAATAGTTAGGTCATCCACTGGATGGAAACCATGTGACAGGTGTGTAACTTGTGGAGGGGGATGGCTGCGGGTGAGAACTGGAGGTTGACAGCATAGAAAATGGAACTTGGTGTGGAGTTCAGAGATGAAGGAGAAGAATAAAACATGACAAGCAGAATATCCTAGCATCTGGTACCTCTGTCAGGGGACAGGGACTTTCCCTTCTAAGGGATTAAGGTGACAGAGAAAGGGGCACAATGCAATGTAGAAAACAGCACCCTGCAGACAGATGGCTGAAGTAAATTGGTGACCTAGAGTCTGCACAGCAAGCCAGCTTTAGAGAAGACATTTACTGATTCTCTCAGCAAACGCTCAGAGTTCTATAGCCTTAAGTCATCTTGGAAAGAGTCCTATTGTCAGAGACCAAACTGCTCTGGGAGTCTGAAAACTCAGTACAATCACATCTCAGGGTCCCTGCGGACAATCCACTGCTTTGGACCAGTGGCAGCCATAGGAGACAGTGGTATCTTGGGGTAGTATCTCTGATACGAAGCTGTTGAGAGATTACTCTGGGGAGCTAGCCCCAGCTGCAATGTGGAGGGGAGCACAGGGCATAGCAGTTCAATAATTCTGCCCTCTGTGAATTAGAGTGACACCAGTTTGTATGTGGTTTTGCATGGGGGCCAGTTTGAAAGGTGCTGAGATCAAGGCTAGCTGATCACCTTCCTTTCCAACACAGAAATTGGTGACTCAATGCTCCTTTTACCTTTGGAGGTATTCTGGGAGTTGACAGGGCTTTGACATTTGCTCCAACCTCAAATACATGATTAAAACCCTCTGAAGAGAATAGAGGCCTGTCATGGTCTAGATTTCACTAAAACTCTGTTGATACAAAGGGTTCCCTGAAGCTCTGACATTAGCCAAGCCAGGGTACACCTGTGGAGTGAATATACCCCTGTTGTGGTCCCCAGTCTATCTTAACCTACTTGGTGAGAAACATGGGATGCAGTCTCTCTACCACCCCAACTTTTTTTGGCAAGAACCGAAAGGACTTACAACAAGCTGCAGTTGTGGCCCTGGCCCTCACCCCACCCCATATTTCTGCTAGGAGGAATTAAACTCACCTCCAGACAGAACACAGTCCCATTAGAAGCTTGGTGGACAAGTCTACTTGAAGAAAAGGGGGACAGAAGTTCCTAGCTGTCAACCTATTTCCAGGTGGGAAGAGACAGGGGAGGCTGAGGTCAGGCTCTTGGGCAGATACTCTCACAGTATTGGGAGAGTGGAAAAACACAACCGTTGATGACATCACATCTATGCCAGTCCTCTACACTGATTACGGCCATGCTTTGTCAGAATGTGTAGGGCTGATAAAACCGAAGATAAATCCAGTAGAGGGGGAGCTATGATTCTTGCCTTCATCACTCCCTGTGAAGGAGGGAGAGATCTGCATCAGCCTCCAATTAGAGAACAACAACTTTAGGCCCTTTAACCTAACTAGCGCAACCAGAATTGGAATTTTTTTTCAAGCAACAGAGCTACTATCAACAGTGCCTGTAGATGTCCCCAACGTGACATGGAGTACCACTCCCATAATAGGAATAACCAGAGTGCATCCCATATGCTCTATTGCCTATTTCAGATCCACCTGAAGTATCAGAATGTCTGTACTCTTATAAGCTTTAAAGTGATAGTTAGCATCTTTTACCCCAGTGCAGAATACTCTGCTCTGCGCCCAAACTGATGAATTGTACCTAAGAAACTACAGAGAGATTATACTATGGAGTTCAGTTAGAAATAAGCCCAAACTGATACCCCAAGTCACACTGTTAAAAGAAGTCACATATTGTGAAGACCACCATAAAAAATCAGAAGAGGTCCTCATACCCACAGATGTAGAAATCTCAACATCGAAACACAGGAAATATGAAAAAACAGATACTGAGCCACCTCCTAACGTTTATAAGTCCATAGTAAGAGATTCTAAAGACATCAAATTGAACGAAATGCTGGACAAATAATTCAAAATGATAATTTTAAACAAGCTCAATGAAATCCAAGAAAATACAAATAAACACTTGAATGAAATGAGAAAGAGAATGCAAGATGTGAGCGAGACCTTCTACAAAGATCTAGAAAATTTGAAAAAGAACTCAATCTCAACTTAGTTGAAAGCCTTATCAATAGACCATATCAGAAAGAAGAAAGTTTCGGAGCTTGAAAATGAATCTGCCCAAGTATCACATTCAGACAGCAATAAATAAAAAATAAGAAAGAATGAAGAGTACATATAAGATCTTTGACATAATTAAAAGAGCAAAAATCTGTATAGTCATCATACTGAAGGGAGAAAGAGTACCTGCTGAGGGCGTAGATAACTTGTTCAGTGACATAATAGCAGACCATTTCCCAAATCTTGAAAAACACATGAACATCAGGTACAGTAGACATTTAGAACACCAAACAAACATAATCAGAAAAGAACCTATGCCTAGTATAATTAAATTGCCAAAAGCACAGGACAAAGAAAAATATTAAAAGCTATAAGGAAGAAGTGCCAAGTCACATTTAAAGACAAACCCTTTAAATTGACATTAGATTTCTCAGCAAAAACTCTGAAGTTGGAGGGCATGGAATAATGTATTTCGAGTCATGTAAGAAAATTACTGCCAACCAATGGTACCATACCCAACAAGGTTGTCCTCTAGAATTGAAGAAGAAATAAAGACCTTCTAAGATAAGTATAAATTTCAGAATTCATGACTACTAGATCAATGTTACAGAAGTTGCTTAAGGGAATTCTACAACCAGCAGAGGAAGAAGACAAACACAATCAAGAGAGCATGTTAAAGCATAAGTACCATTAGAAGGGTAGACATACACATGAGAAATAGGAAAGAATCAAACCTTATCAATACAGTAACCATCAAAATTCTAAAACAAATAGGAGATGAAGATATGAACATAGAGTATTCAAAACAACCAGAAGAAAAATCAATAAAATGGCATGAAGAAACATGTATCTTTCAACAATAACTCTGAAAGTAAATGGTCTTAGTTCACCAATCAAAAGATACAGATGGGGGGGTTGGGGATTTAGCTCAGTGGCAGAGGCTTGCCTAGCATGCGCGAGGCCCCGAGTTCGGTCATCAGCCCTGGGGAAAAAAAAGATACAGATGGGCTGAATGGATTAAAAACAAGACCCATTAATATGCTGCATACAAGAAGCTCAGCATATCTGCAAAGACATCCCAGGCTGTAAGTGGAAGGCTGGAAAAGATATTGTAAGCAAGAGCAATCCCAAAGCAAGTAGGAGTAGCTATATTTATGTTCCTCAAAATGAACTTTAAGACAAAAATCATTCAGAAGAGATGAAGAAGGTCAGTCTATTGATTAAGGGAACAATACATTGGAAGATACAACATTTATAAATATATATGTACTGAACATTGGAGCACCTGATTTCATAAAATAAACACTAGATAAGGGATGACTTCAATATGCCAATACAATAATAATGGGTGACTGTACTGCTTCATTCTCAACAATAGACAGGTTATCCAGGCAAAAAATCAACAAAGAAACACTAGACTACAGATAAAACATTGGACTACATATAAAATGGGTTTAACAGACATCTTTAGAATATTTTATTCTAAAACTGCAGAACATGCATTCTTTTCATCAGGACAAGGAAATTTTTCCAAAATAGATCATATGTTAGTCTGAAAAAATTGAAATGATTTCTTACATCTTATCTGATTGCAATGAAATGGAATAAAAAATCAATAAGAGAAACTGCAGATATTATACAACACATGGAGATTGAACAACACTTTTGAATGAACAGTAAGTCACTGAGAAATCAGAGGGAAAATTAAAAAAAAATTCCTGAATCTGACCAAAATGGAAACACAACATACCAAAACCTGTGGGATATAGCAAAAGTGGTACTAAGGAAAATATGTAGCAATAAGTACCTGTAAGAATATCTCAAATAAATAACTTAATGATGCATTTCAAGGTCCTAGAAAAATAAGAATAAGCCAAGCTCAAAATTGGAAGAAAAGTTGTAAATATTAGAGCAGAAATAAATGAAATAGAGACTAAAAGAACAATATCAAGGATCAATGAAGCTAAGAGATTATAATTTGAAAAGGTAAACAAAATGGACAAACCTTTAGTAAACTAATCAAAAGAAAGAGAAGGCTCAAATAACTAAAATTAGAGATGGAAAAGTAGAAATATTTATATATGAAACTCTAAGGATCCTTAGGGAATATTTGGAAGAATTATATGCCAATAAATCGGAAAATCTAGAAGAAATGGACAAATTCCTGGACACATGTAACTTAACAAATTGAATCAATAGTATTTTTATTAAAAAATCTAAATATATCAATAACAAGTAATGAGATTGAAACAAGAATAAAGTCTATCAACAAAGAAAAGTGCAGAACCAGATGACTTTACTGCTGAATTTTACCAGACCTTTAATGACAAACTAATACCAGTACTCTCAAATTATTACATAAAATTGAAGTGGAATTAACCCTTTAATTGATTTCATTCCAGAGATGCAAAGATGGTTCAAATCTTACAAATCAATAAATGCAACACAGCACAGGTATATAATTAAGGTTAAAAAAATCACACGATCATCTCACTAGATGCCAAAAAAAAAAAAAGCCTGATAAAATTCAGCATCCCTTCATGATCAAAACCCTGAGTAAATTAGATATTGAAGGACATACCTCAACATGATAAAGGTTATATATGACAAACCTACAACAAACATCATACTGAATAGGGAAAAACTGAAAATATTTTCTCTAAAATTAAAAACAAGACAAGAGTGTCCACTCTTAACTTCTCTTACTTGATAACACTACTTGGAAAGATTACCCAGACCAATTAGGCAAGGGAAAGAAATAAAAAATGGTACAAACTAGAGAAAATAATCCTAAAATTCATTTGGAAACAAAGAAACCCCTAAAAAGCAATCCTGAGCAAAAAGAGCCAGGCTCTAAGCATTGTGATACCCGATTTCAAAACCTATTACAGAGCCATAGTAACAAATAAAGCATAGTATAAAGTCAGATCTGCAGACCAATGGAACCAGAATAGAAGACCTGGAAATAGATCCATACAGCCTCATCCAGCTAATTCTTAACAAAGGTGCCCAAACACACACTGGAGAAAGGACAGCCTCTTCAACAAATGTTGCTGGGAAAACTGGATATTCAGTTGTATGAGACTGAACAAGACTTATATCTTTCAATCTGTACAGAAATCAACTCAGAATGGATCAAAGCTGTTAATATAAGATCTGAAACTGAAATTTGAGAAAAAAACAGGGGAAATACTTCCAGGTATTGGCACAGGCAACGGTTTCCTGGATAGGACTACAGTCGCCCAGGAAACCAAAGCATGGATTGACTACAGTTGGGATTACATCAAATTATAAAACTTCTTCACAACAAAGGAAATAATCTACAGGGTGAAGAAATATGCTACAGAATGGGAGGAAATGTCTGCTAGCTATTCATCTGATAGAAAATTATAATCAGAATGTATAAAGAACTAGAAAAACCAAAAAATTTAGCAATCCCATCAAAAAGGATAAATGATCTGAACAGACATTTCTCAAAAAAGGAAATACAAATAACCAATAAATCTGTGAAAAATGTCAAATGTCTTTAGTTAGAATAGCTATTTATAAAAAAATCCAAAAATTAGCAAAGACTGTTAAGGATGTGGAAATGAAGTAATATATTGTTGTTGGGAAAGTAAATAATGTACAGCCACTATGGAAAACAGTATATGGAGGTTCATCAGAAAACTAACAATAGAACTCCCATATATGTGATCCAACCATACCACTTTTAGAAATGAAGTGGTATATATCCAAAGGAGATGAAGTCAGCATACAAAAGAGATACGTGCACACCCATGTTTATTGTGGCACTATTCACAAAAACCAAGACGTATGAAATCAACCTAGGTTTCTGTCAACAGATGAGTGGTGAGAGAAAATATGATATATGCACATAGTGGAGTATCATTCAGCTATGAAGAATTTGCAGGAAAATGGGTATAACTGGAGGACATCATATTGAGTGAAATAAGCCAGACAAGACACACATCCCATGTTTTCTCAAATGTGTGGAAAATGAAAAAAAAAAAGTGGGTAGTAGATTAGAAGGAGAGGAGAGAAGGGAGGAAGAATAGAAAAAGGAAGAGGGGAGTCATGATCAAAGTTTGGTACATGCACATATAGAAATATCATAGTAAAACGCATTGATTTGGATAATTAATATGTATTAATAATAAAAATAAAATAAAATGCTCTTATCAATAAAAAAACAAAAGAAAAAACTGAGTATAAACTTCCAAAATACTTTAATGCAGAAGATTTTGAGTCTCTTCTAAACACAACAGACAATTTGGGTATGTTTGTGCTCTCACCCTGGTTTGTCCTGATTTACTTGTTTCTCTTGGTATTGCCTGAGCTCCCACCACAACTCCCCACTGACTTTATGTTTCTCAGAAACCTTTCAGTTCCAATTCTTTCCAATTTTGTAGACTGGTTGTTTACTTTGAGTAGTGTTTGGGAGGCCAAAGAGAAATTTGGAAGGAATTTTCTGTGTGATGTGGAGGTTATGGAGAAGGACAGACTCACTGGGTGATAAGGCTAGGAGGACGTTTTCTGAAATGGTACTAAAATTGCTGTTGACTTCTAGAATTCCATCCATCCTTCAGTTTAAAGCAAAATAAGTGGAAAATGGACAGAAGATGGTTTTGAAAGAAAATATAGATTCCAATCAGACAATTTCAAAGTAATCCCTAGAATAAATAACCTATTGGATAACAGGCATATGAATGACCCTCAAGCCATACAGAAGGTAAAATTAATGACTCACTTGCAAAGAGGTTAAGAGTGCACATTTTACTGGAGGGTTACAAAGTACTATGGAGGGGAGGGTGGCTGGCTAGGCCAGATGAGAAATGGAGTTACTTGGTTGTTTGCTTCAAAGTTGTTTGCATTAAGCCTCCTGCAGAAGCACTAGAAGGAAATGAGAGATGAGATGCATCAAAGTAGAAAAGTCTGTAGAGAGGACCAGTGAAAGACTATAGAAATCACTATTTCTGCAGAATAATGAGTCAGCCTGCATTTTTTTTTACTCTAGGTGAGATTTATATTATTAATGATTCTGTTTTTATAGTACCTTTTTCCCCTTGTTTAGTGAATTTAAGCACTTATGATAAAGAGAGTCCTGCCTAGTGAAAGCAGACTTTCTTTATCTTTCTGTGATGCACTGTCAACAAATCTGTCTAAGGACGAAAACAACTTCCATTAGGACTAATTGGCACCTCCAAACTCAGTTTTGTCCAAACCTGCTTTTGGACCTCTGGGTCTGATTTTCAGAGGGACCAGGCTACCTTGCTTGTAGCCACTGTATCTGCTTGCTGCATTTCTGTATGATGTTTATTTTGACATTTTAATAATGCTCAGTTTTGAGAATGAAGCTATCTCCACTATTTTATGAGGGCAATGGTTTCTATGCGCTGAGAACCATTTAAATGAAACACTTTTGTATCCGAAGAAACTGATGATGATGCTTGGAAAGTATATTTCAAATACATTGTTGTACGTATAAATAATTTGCCCTCTGGTGGATAATGAATAAGACCACTGGATTTGGCAGCTGTGTTCTTTTCAGACTCATCATAGCTGTCCAAGGTCTGTGCAGGATAGATATGCAAAAATATTCCCAGTAAGGGCTGCTTAGAGTATGTTATAATTTTGAGACCAGCCATTTTCCATTGTTGTGCTTGCTAAACTGGATTTAGTAGATGAGTGCTGTAAACTGAAATGGCTTTAGTGTCCAGGTCGTAGCAAACATGTGTGAAACAGCCTATATAAGATAACAAGGAGATTTGGGCCTTTGGAGAACTGGGGAATATATATTATGCCTGCAGATTCAAATATTAAAGTAGAACAGAAGGTTCTTTGGTTGCAAGTCATGACAGAACCACAGAATCTCAGTTGCCAGACCTTGTCTCTGAAGTTGGATTCTACATTTGGATAATACCATGCTTGAGGGACAAGCCCATGCTAGAACCTTCTTTACATCAAATTGTATTCTCAATTAGTGTTTGCTGGACAATGAGGTATTTTTTTCTAAGAAAAGATAGTTATTATAGTGTTAAGTATAGGTTAGTATCTTATTGCAGTTGAAAGGGGACTTGGTTTGAATTATAACTTTAAACATGACTCTCTTTCACCTATGTCCTTAGTGTGTGTCAAAGTTTTATTTAATTCATGAATGAAGGAAAAATAGGATGGTAAATTTTGTTCAAAGATGAATTTGAAGAACTAATATATAGTCACTGAAAGGGAGAATCCTGGAATTAAATACAAAATGTTTTATGTTTCTATAGGCAATGAAATGTTAACCTTGAGGTTGTCTTTTCTACTAGGCAGAAATCATTTGTATGTCTAGTAGATAAAAATAATGTGCAATTTTTTAATCTTCTCAAGTTAATGTTGAACTTTATAGCATGTGGGCCCTAATCAATAGCAAATAGGAAGTCAGAAAAAGATTATATCCTGTAGATTGGTGCTTTTCAAATTATAGTGTGTATAGAACAGCCCAGGGATCTTGTTAAAATGCAGATTCTAATAGGGTGGATCTGGGGCAGGGGGCTGACCTTTGGCATTTTTGACAAGACACAGATGATGCTGATACTGCTGGTCTGAGGTCCACGCTTGGGTAGCAGAAGCAGGTGACACCTAATAGATGGACTTGTTAGACAATGCATGAACCATTTTCCATTATTGTGTTGGCTAAACTGGTTTTCAAAAAGCACTCAGTAATCTTTCAGCCTCATTTCTATATTTTGGATAGATTTTCTAAAAACTAGATTAATGAGTATCATCGGATAAATATTTTGCAGAGTGAGATGAGTTTATTTATGACCCACTTGTTCAAGGCCTGAAAATGGACCTTTGTATCCACAAGAGCCATACCACCAATTCTGTTTTGTCTATCTGCTCTCATACTCTTCTTTCATCTGCTAAAAGAAATTATTCATTTGTACAGGAATGCACAAATTTACTGATCAAGTAGACTTAAGAACTAGTCCTAGAAATGCATTGATTTCCCTTTCCCTGAATGTTAGGAAATGTAAAGGAATATCTTTCACCAAATTGTGTATCTCATCCTATTGATGCAGATGGCTTCAGTTCAGTCGATTCATACTTCATGTTGTAAAGACATTGGCACCAAAGACGTGCATCATCTGTAGGAGAGAACAGTCACTGTGAATACACCACAGATGCTTCCCAAGCAGAACAAATCAGCATCTGGCTTGGTTGGAATTTTCCCTGTACAGAGTTTGATGTCATCCATTCAGTTGTTGACCCTGAAACCTGCTTACCTTCCCTGTCTGATAGACAGGTTCTGTTACTGGATCTTGACAATGCTGATGAGAGGAGAGTCTTAGTCAAGAGTAATAAAGGATTAAGCAGTCTTAATGTTCCCAGAATGTTAGCTTCATGAAATGGTATTATGAATTCTGTGTAAGAAGAGATCCATGAGCAAATATATTTGGGAAACACTTGGGGAAACCAACAGCTTTGTAAAGTGTGGGACTTTTCAGAATCTTTAATGAAATAATATGCAGAGTGAATTTCCAAAAGTGACAAAATTATTTTTTTTCCAAACTTACCACATTTCTTCCATTCTGAGATGTCATTGGGTCATTGTTTGGGGGCATAGATTCAGCTGGTAAAATATTTTGACACTATAAAATTTTGGAAATGTTACAATGTGAAAAAAGTGAACTTGAGAATTAAGAAAATGTGTTATTTGGTGGCAGTCTCTTTATGGAACTCACATTAGCATGCCATGCTGTTAATATTCCAAGGGGCACAGTTTAGTAGATCGAAGTGTAGAGTGTGTTTTTTTTTTTTGAAAGGGTAGAATTCAGTGTTTGCTGAGACCTGATCATCAGCTAAAAAGTTGTTTTTTTTTTTTTTTTTTTTTGTTTTGTTTTTGGATAGGAAGGAATTCTCAGCAAATTAACAATGAAAGGTTCTGTTTATATTTAACGAATAATTTATTTCAAGTAAATGAGTTTGCATTGGTTGGGGCTTCTGATGGCCATGAATCAGTGTGTTTGAACATCCAGGTATAACCATTACTTTTAATGCTGAGAGTCGTATTGAAATGTAGAGTTAGTCTTAAACAAATAATCAGCTATGATTCACATTAGAAGAGTAATTATAACTGTAACTTAGTTTATGAATTGCTTGTTAATATTGTCTTGTTTGCCAAGGACATTAGCCTGTTTCCTGGTCTCTGTTGTCTTTACCTGCCTGGCTGACGGTGGGGATCTTTGGATGCTGAAAGGCTTAATCCCAGCTATAGCTCTTTCTCAACATGGATGACATTAAAAATGACCACTTTAGCATCTCTATGGAAAGCTTGAAATAAGCCCCAGGCTGATTTATTCCATGTGGAGTCTTTGAACTAGTTTAGCTGTTTGGATCATTTGATACAAAGCTGACAGAGGGTTAGGAGGAATGCACTTTCATACATTCTTAATTGAGATGTTTGGGTGGATGATCAGTTTATGTGTTATTTCTAAGAGTAACTTAATTAAAAGTTAATAATATCTATTCCAACTCATTACTTTCACTTTTATGTCTGCTGTGCATATAGAAAAGTAGTAGCGTCTTGCAAGGAATACTTGAATTCTTTCACCCCTTAGAACTTGGTTTCTGTCTTTTGCACTGTTTTCACCGCTATTTCCCCTTGGACATTTTCTACCTGGATATTCCCAGGTCAGACTTCCCTCTGACTATGTTTCTTCTGAGAACATTTAATATTGTAGCCCAGGCTGTTTGCTCTATCCCTTTGAGTATATTTCACTGATGTTATTTGTTGTTGTCATTTCGAGGTGTATGCCATCTATTTATATTATGATGAGAACACCACAGTTATTTGGAATTTTAAAAAATGGGCTGTACATTTGCCCACTATGTTTAGAAACAAATCTATTTGCAATCTGGAATAGTTGGACATTTTTGCAACTCAAATCTTTCTTTGTCATTTATAACTGTATCCTAAGGGCCTCAGAGAGTCATCATATAACTGCAGATGAAAATCGAAACAAAACCTATTTTATTTATTTGGAAACTCATAAAACTAGAGCTGCTTTGATAACTCTTCCTTTTCTGAGTGGTGAGCAAGTGCTGAACCCACCTGCTCTGTACCCACTCCCTTTTGTCCTCATAGTAGCTCCACACTGGCATCTCTCAGCACTCATCAGAACTTGATGAAGATGCTGTTTGGAATGTCTGATGGGCAGAGTAGGGAGGTTCAAACTTTTCTCTGAAGTTCAAAATTCCAGTCTGCTGAAATAAACTGGCTACAGACAGATGAATAGGAGAAAGAGCATGCACATTTATTGTTATGCATAATCACAGAGATCACATAAGATGGGAAATTCAAAATGCAAATACAAAATATTGTTTTCTAAGCCCCATCAGCAGTATGTAGTATGGTACAATGTGGTAGAAAGAATCTGAACTTAATCTGGGTTTGGGTGTCAGTTTTGTTACTTTCCAACCTTGTGTTCAGGTTAGGCACAAAGAAACAAATTACACCACTTTTCTTTGTGCCTTTAAAATGGGACTATTCTGCCACACAGTGCTGAAGGAGGAACAAAAGCGATAACACTCTTTTTCCCTGCACACCATAATATTATCTGCATCATATCCACGTATGGTAGTAGTTTGACTAAGAAATCCTAACTACACCCAAGGAGCTATGTTGTTGTTTAAAGAGTTTTACAGTCATTTCAAGCCCCCCAATTCTCCAAATCTTTCCATGACTTAAAAGTCCTGATATTGAAACCTTCTTATTTTTTCTTCTCAAAGCAAGCTAGGATGCATTCATCAGGCACAGACAATTTCTGCAGTCATTTTAATTCCCATGAAGATGTACAAAAGAAAAGAGTTTTCTGGTTTAACTACAATGGGATAGGCTCTCAAAATCTTAACTGGTATTAACAGAAATATCTGTGGTGCAATTCCATTTCTAGCAAAAGCAGAAAGAAGATGGTTGGGATTTTTTATGAGCTAGAATAGCAGAGGTAATGTTATATCAAACTATAGGAATTTAATTACCCTATTCCACAAATGTAGTTTTCAAATAAAGGAGTCAAAAGGATTTCCAAAGCTATTCTTCTAAACTGTGATATAAAAACCCAGAATACATTTAGTAGATGTAAAATGTATTACTGTACATTATAAGCCACCACAATGAATGGTAGCACAATAAGAAACGCGACATGAGACTGAACACGCAGTGATTAAAAATCTCTTTGCTCTCTTTTTAGAAATATTGTAAATTTGCTTGGAGTTTTATATGCTCATCACTGTAAGGATGGGCATTTCTAGAATATTTCTGGTGGTTGAGGTTCACAGTGGGGGAAAGGTCTTCCAGAAAATGGAAATATTGTCATTTGAGAACTTAAATCCAGTCTAGGTGTAAGTAAGAAAGCTATTAGGGTTGGGCGGAATAACTTACCCATGGGTGGGGCATGCATCATTCTTTTTGGGTTAGAAAGTCTGTTCTTTATGATGTCCATAAAAAATCATCAATTAAGTACTGAAGAAGAGGCTGACTTAGGGACTCCTCTACCGAAAAGTCTTTACAAAAATGGTTGTTTTTCTTCTTATTACAAAAATGGACACCTACTCATTATAGAAAATTCTGAAAAATGGGTAAGGAAGAAAGCAGAAGTAAAGGACATTTGTAATATCACAGCAGTAGTGACCACTCTTACATTTTGGTGTAAAGCCTTCTCGTTTTTCTGAAAAGTCATTTTGACCCATCAAATAAGAAGCTAGTGGAAGTGAGTCCTTGCGTTGGAAAAAGGAATAACAAGGCGTTCGTCCATTTATCAAACACTTGTGCTGTCAGTTTATCTTTTATATCTACAGAAGCGAAAGGGTAAGTTGGAAATATTCTAGAAATACAGGGTTTATGGCTTTTCACTCAGCTAAGCTGCAGTGTTTCAATGAATGTCATATATGGCTAATGACTTTTGTTTCCTTTTCCTTCTTTTTCTGAGAAAAAAATTAGATTTAAAAAAAATTTTTTTTAGAAAGAGAGAGGGAAAGACAAAGTAAGAGAGAGAGAAAGAGAGAATCAACTTTATTTTTTCATCTTTTTAGTTTCTCTGACACTTAGTTGTGTATGTGAGGGTCCTGTCCTCACACATGCCAGGCAAGCACTCCAACTGCTGAGCCACCGCTACAGCACCCATGTTTTTTCTTAAGCAATTGGTTTCCATACATGTTTCTTCAGTCTTCACATCTTGTGTTAGTTTTGTCCCCATTAGTGCCACTTTTGTGTAGTCTCATCATTATTCACCTCTCTTGGTATTCTCTTTTTGAGTAAGATCATAGACATCTGCCAGTAGTGAAAGAATTCTAAAGCTTCGCCATAGCATTTGCTTCCCACGTACTTACACTGCTTGGGAGTAAGAGGGAAACTGGAATTCATAGCACCCAGTGAACTCTACTGTATATGAGACCATATAATTTTTCTGGCTCTGGTAGGACCTGCAAGTGAGGCAGTATTATAGTGTAGTGAGTAATTCAGAGTGCAGACTTCCGGATAAAATTATGAAATCTAGGTTCATATCCAGGCTCTATCACTTACTGGCCAGATGATAAAAAGTAAAAGTATTATTCATGACACTTGCTGAAGAATGGTAAGGCAGACTTGACTCAGGATCATTGTGACAGGTGTAGGGACCATTGCAATAGGGATTTGCAATAGAGGTGAGAGACCAGGTTCAGTTTCTAATATAACAAAGAAAGGTGGGAATTTATAACCAAGGAGTGGGATAGGGTGGTGGTATCAGCAAATGGATAATTAGTGAACGAACCATGAGAGGTGTGGCAGGATCCTGGCCAAGCTGACCATTAGGAACTCTTGCTAAAGGCAGGATGTCAAACATAACTGAGGGATATTGGGAGGTGAGGAGCCTGATTAGACACTGACGTTGATCAGATATCAATCAGGTGGACATTCTGGCTAAACTGACTTAGCAGTATTCTTGCTACAATTGGAAAATGCAGAGATGTGCAGAAAAGTCCTGAAGTTGAGGTCAGCTGAAAAGGAGCCCAGAGGAAACTGACTAGTGTGGGTAAGTAGAAATTCTTTGTCAGTGACATTAGACAAGTTACGTAACCTCTCTGTGCCCCAGTTTCATCATCTTTAAAATGAGAGTAATAATACTATCTAATTTTATGGAGCTGTTGTGAGAATCGATGAAATAATGTGTCATGAAGCTGCTCAGCACAGTGCTAAGTGTTCAAAAATGCCAGTTAGCGTATTTCACATGATGGAACTCTTAGACATCTAGGTGGCCATATCGGAAAGTACTTGCATACAGGAAAGGCCCCTTGAGAGTTTCCACTTTCCCCGGTGACCTTGGGTAATCTTCTAATTTTCAACATCTTAGGTTTTCCTTTCTGAAATGCAGACTATGCAGTTTATTTTACAAAAGGGTTTTAGATGGAGATAGCGTGCTACTTTGCAATGTAAAGTGTTTTATCTATAAATAATATAAGTAAGGCCTCCCCTAAAAGATGTCAGGTTGCTCCCTGGAGATGGAGGAGGCCTCCCCTGACTTAATAGCACACCTCCCCTGTGTGAACGTGGAGAGATGCAAGTCGCAGGAAATAGCTTGGGAAAATAAATGAGGAAATATTGTTTGTGCCAGGGAGAGCCCATGAAATATGAATTCCTGACTAAACTTCTCAAGCAGATTAGGAGTGATGCTATTCATTGATACATGCAGCCCTCCCTTAATAACTAAACAACACAATAAATTTAGGGTTTCAAATCTTGGCTGCTCCTCCTGATGAGCTCAAGGTTCTGATAACTCAAGCCAGGTGTTTGCAGCTGGGCTATAAGATGGCTGTATTAACATAACAGTATGCAAGGAAGCAGTGAAAGAGCACCCAAGGGGGCTGTTTGCTGTGGTTTTGATGCATTTTGGGTATGTCTCTGTGTCTGCTCATGGGGGTATTACGTTGGTGTCCCGCTAACAAGGTTTCAAAGTTCTCCGTAATAAAACAAGGGGAAGTGCGTTAAAATGGCTTACATTAGAAACATTTAAATGTTTAGCTCTCATGGAAGTGTTTTTATTTTTTGATTATTTACTTTTTCCTTTCTCAACTCTAATTAAGAAGACAGTTCTTCCAAGATAAAAAGTCAAATTGATAATAGGTGAGGAAAGGGGCACCAGATTCTGCTCCTTTGTAAAGGTTTTGGAGTAGGCAGGAAGATGCTGATTTGTAATCTAGGAAAATAAATAAATATATCCCTATATCAGCTTGCATCTTGCTTAAAATGTTAAATGTTACTTATATTTGTACATCCGAGGGTATCACGTAAATGTTCTTGAGTCCTGACTTTTCTTAGTATGACCAGCCTCTCTGGCAGCCAGGTTGCCTTTACACCAGGGGGCAATTGGCCCCAACTGAGTTGCTGTTGCCCCAATTAGAGGGGCTTCAGGGCCCTGTGCTGGGAAGTGGAATGTCAGCCCAGTCACCTGCCTTCTTTCTTTTCTGATGAAGGGGCTTTTCTGAATAGCGGAGTGGAAGGGAAATAGAGGGATTACTGTTCTAGGCAGCAGCAAACATGCCAACTCTCTTCCTAGCCAGAGTTAAAGTTGGTAAAATAGCTTTTCCTGAGACATTGGAAATATTTCAAGTCGCACCATTCTTTCTCACTGTCCAGAGTTAATTTTGTGCCTATCAGGTAATGCATTTGAATCAAATGTAAGTATGCATTGTTGTTTAAAGTACTGCTATCTGATATTTAGTTCTGTGCTTGCAATATGACTTCCTAATATGAAACAGTATATCGTATTTCTAACATAGCCTCACTTATTGTAATCTTGGCCCTCTTGACCTGTGCTCCTTGTAGTGCTGTTTCCCACCAGTAAGACTTAGAAGACTCAGCTTTGCTTTATGACTGGCTTATACTGTGTGCTTGTCACTGGCTTCCTACAGGCCTGTGCTATTACTTAGCTGATCCCAGGGCAGGCCATGAAGGGTGGCTGTAGACAAGTAAGACACACTCTCATCTATCCTGGCGAAGTGAGCTCAACTGCCAAGGACCTCAGTTCTGGGGTCTGATAGTTTTCATTCACTCTTGGAACAGGAAGAGGATGGTGTGGCACAGTGGATTTAGAGGAGGCTTGGGCACCTGCTTCCAGTCCAGCTCTGATGTCCCTATACTTGCCAAAGTTACTCAGTGTGTCTGTTTCCCCATCTGTAAAATGGGAGATTTAGCACTGGCCACAATAGTAAGAGTTCAGTAAATGGTAGTATTAATTTTATTTTCTCTACAGAGAATCCGAGACTCAGAGTGGTTAAATAACTTTCCCAAGACCAGAGTAAATGGCAGAGCCTGCCCTTGAACTTTGGTCTCTCACTCCAGAATCAACGTGCTCAAACTCCCATGCTCCATTACCTTCACAGTGCCTGCCTGTCAGGATTGTTGTGAGATGTGAAGTGCTTAACACTACGAGTGCAGGCTTCGATAACCGGCAGTGATGATGATTAGAGATAGGGAAGCTCCACTGAGCTTAAATGCCTGCTAGAGTTCCAATTACCTGTGAACCCTCCTTGTGACAGGGACCCCATTTCACAGGTATGTCTTTTCAGCCCCATTTACACATATGGATAGTTGATGTCGACTCTGAGTGTGAGAGATGATGATGATGGTGGTGACTAGGAAAGAAACATGACTTCATTAATGAAAACTTAAAATAGAAGGCTTCTCAGTGCAGTGGAGCAGCAAGAACTGCTCTCCCTGCTCAACATACCTTTCTTGTCAGTTCTCAGATATATAATCGTCTTCCAGGATTCCTGGTCTTTCCTGGAAAGAAGTAGGTGAGAAAGTGCAAGCTCCTTAGCCCTAATGTCCAGGAGGGTGTTGCTTTTAGTAATGCAGGGATAAAAATAAAATGACCCTCTAAAGGCAGTGGTGACTACCTACAGCTCACTTGGAAGTCAGTAAAAAATATCATTTTTCATATGAGCTTTGGAGAGCTGACCTTTAAAATCACCACATCTGGGGAGAATGTGTGATTTGATGCAGAACATTTCAGTGCATGCTCAAGGATGAATGGCCGGGAATGTGCTCATCAGTTTTCTTCTCCTTCAAGGAGCCTAGAACTGCTTAGGTTATAAAAGTCAGTTCTTGGGTACTTCCAAACCTGTAGCATTTGCTTAAGTAGGTCTTCTGCACAAAGTAGATTAAGCATATATATAAACAGAATGCTGATCCATGCAGCAGTATGAAAATGATGTGTGTGTGTGCGTGTGTGTGTGTGTGTACATATCTTCACAGTGGAGTTCAGCCATTTCAAGGTAGCTATTTTCATAATAAGATCAGCAAAGGGACGTTTGGAAAAAGAATGGAATTGCTTTAAAAGAAGAGCTATACTTTGTGAATCGCTTTGTTATGGAGATGTTACATTGAGGCTCATGGACTGTATCTAGGGTCCAAGGAGTAATATTGCTGAATAGAAAACTAGCTTTTGATTTGTGAAACTTGAAATACCTGCTGGTCTAGAAGGCATAAAGAGAAACCTATTTGTATTCATAATACTTGTTGAAAGAGCTGTGGAATTTTGTGGAAAACAGAATTGGCTGGATAGACTACAGATTCATCTCCAGGAGAAAATAGCATCTGCCTGATATTGTGTGTTGTCATCTGCTAAATGAAGGTCTGGGTGGTGATGCCTGTAGAAATTCCTCGTAGCTGATAATTTGGAGCAGTCTGGGCTATGAGGCACTTTGGTGCTTGAATCTGTTACATCACAAACTCTTCCATACCTTCACTAAGCACAGTTAGCATTCCCCTGGCGAGGCTTCAGTTGGCTGCAATCTTCAGAAACAGCAAACTGCAAAACTTTCCCCCTGACATATCTGGATGATGATCCAGATGTCAGAATCAGTGAGTTTTCAGAGCTACTGCTTGTAATGAGGAGTCCATTAGCCACTCAACCACAAGGCTGCTGAGCTTCTGTAGGAGATACTTGCCAGTCAGCCTGCACCCATGCTACTGAAGGTCTGCAACGTGGGGGTTGACTGTGGCAAGGAAGCCAGCTTCTCCCTTTGTCTCTGGCATGGAGGGCTATCGGCTGTTCGTGAAGGGAACATACAGCCAGGTAAAAGAACAAATCTGTTTCTGAACCTGAAAATGAAAACACATTTGATGGCAAATGTAGAGGAGTCTTCATCTTTTCTAAGTCTATAGTATTAGAAAAATTGACTGAGCTTAGTAATTACTGATCTAGGCTGTCACTGACTCTATTGGCATGGCTTACTGGGGAACTCTTCTGGCTTAGCCAACCCCCCTTCCTTCCCACTTCCCTTCCTCCTTTTCTTCCTTCCAGTTTGCTGAACATCTGCTGCATATGGGCAGGGTTACAGAGACCAGACATTAAACTTTAACAATGGCAAAAACAAAAAACCCCAAACAAACAACAACAATGCCAAGCAACATCAACAACAAAACCAAGTCAGACCCTGTCCCTGATTTCAGGAAGCTCCATGTTTGATGGAGGGGATGGGTTAGAAGATTAGTGATTTCAGTATGAATCCAGAAGTGCTACCTGGGGATGCAAGGAGGGCCATTTTACCTGGGAGACCTGCAGGAATTAGACTAAGGGGCTGAGTGAGAACAAGAATATTCCAGGTAGGGAGAACCCTGACAGAAGAGAGCATGGTCAGTCTTTTCCATCCTTCCAGTTCCACAATGGGAGGTCATTGAGGAGGAAGAGGGTTGAGAGATGAGGATCTAGACCATAGAGAAGGGAGGGACTGGATCTCCCATATGAAGAAATTCAGACCTTCACTCTAGGGCACTGGGAAACTGAAGGTTTGTCATTGGGCTGTCACATGTCCATTGTGACCTGGCATGGGAAATGGGACTACCTTGGATGGATCTTGTTGGAATTTTAGGCTGGACCAGTTGCCTAGGTGGCTCTGATGTTGAATGAATGCCCGGCCTTCCTCTTAGTCCATGAGTGAGAGGAAGAGGATGGAGGATTTTGGATTTTCCTTCTTCCTTTTTCAATTTAGGAAATACCATTAAAGCCTGGTGTGGGAACTGCTAAGCATTAAATGATAACAAGTCAAGTGGCCTTTGAAGTTGAAAATGAAAATGCTCCCAGATAAACTGAAGATTTGGCAATAAAACTTATATGACCAGAGGGCAATTAAACAAAATCACGCATTTATTTTTGAAAGCAACCAAAAAAGTTCAGGAAGCTGTAGTCAAGAAACACACAGAAAGATTCTGACTGATGCAGGGCTGTTGAAAATTGCTTATGTCGACGTGTTCTTCAATAAAAGTTGTTTTCTGCTGACGCTTTCCCCACCCTACAAATGTTCCTCTTATATTTCATGATCAATTTTCCACAAGGTTTGCCATAATGTTTCCTCAGAGTTCAAGACTTTACCTTTTAA
This sequence comes from Aplodontia rufa, assembly GCA_004027875.1. NCBI lineage: Eukaryota > Metazoa > Chordata > Mammalia > Rodentia > Aplodontiidae > Aplodontia > Aplodontia rufa. Next base: position 126,908 of record PVKS010000941.1, read on the forward strand.
TTCATTTGATGGCTGTTCGTAACCTAAGACGATGTGTATTGCTTTCCCAAGTCGGGCGTAATTTTCTAGTTGAGAAGACATTACTCAGATTCCTCCCCTTCTCTTTTTCTCCACATGTGTTTCTCTGTCCTGGCTTGAGGAGGCTCACTAGCAGAAAAGGCAGTTTCTACTGGAGCCTGAGACCTGATACATCGTAATTTGACTCAGCTTTACCTTCCTGTGATGAAGATTTTGCGTTCCTTTCAACTCTCTTCCCACACTTCCCTAACACCCAGGCCTCAGTGTACTGGACCTGGACCTGAGTCACTCTTTCTAGGAACTTGCTGTCTTACAGTTCAGCTAACAGCCTATTAATCCTTCAATATCCAACACAAGTTTCAAATTCTTCCTGTCCTGAGTCAGATAAGCAAATGCTATTTATTTATTTATTTATAAAGAGAGAAGGGCAGTGAGAGAGAGAGAGAGAGAGAGAGAGAGAAAGGGAAAATCAATTTTTATTGAGTTTTTCACATGGCTTTCGTTGCTCCGACACTTAGTTGTGTACGTGGGTGCTGGGGTTTGAACCTGTGTACCTACTCATGATGGGCAAGAGCCGTAACTGGTAACTGCCAAGCCACCGCTCCAGCCCCAGCAAATGCAATTTAGATAGGGTGAGAAGTTTATGGTAGGATTAAAAACAGGAGAGTTTTATTATTATTATTATGATTATTATTATTATTTTGTCTTCTCTCCATGTCCATACTATGCCTTTTTTGAGCATAGAGATTGTCTCTTTAGTTACATTTGCCATGACAACTAGAACTTGGTAAACTTTAATAAATATAAATGTCTTTGGGCACTAGGGATGAACCTAGGACCTTGTGCATGCTAAGCGTGTGCTGTACTGCTGAGCTATACACCCTTAGCCCCTAACAAATGTAATTTTAAGAATGAGGTTTTTGACATGCTGAGAGCTATGGTGGTTTTCACTTAGAGGTTCAAAGAGAGAATATCGTAAAATATGAGAATAGAAATCTGGATGTAGCAACAGTGCCACAGGCATTTGACCACTGATACTTGGAATTTATACAAAGACTGCTCTCAAATCAGTGAACACTTGAGTAGCGACTTCCTTTGGCCAAGGGGCAGGTGGGGCTTCAAGGCGCAGAATAAGTAGCCTGAGATCACAGAGCTGCTGTGGCCTGGGGACTGCAGAGCAACAATATTGACTAGGGATTAGAACACTGGATTAGCTTTCCTGTTTCTCAGCCCTATTTCTAGCACTTTTGCACTCTTATTTTATGTGGAACTAGTTAGATAATGATAAAATGTATGATAATGATGAAGTGTGCAAAATCTACTCTTCTGCTATTCTCATTGGGGCTCAGACCCAGAGAATGTTTCCAACTCTGGACCTTTGCTTTATAGTCAAAGCATTGGAGTAGGCATAGACATTAGTGTGATTTGGCCTTATGTATGACTCTTGGGAATAGTTGGAGTTTAAATGGTTGAAGAAAAAACAGCAAAACCTGATGTCTGGCGAGAAATTTTGTTTGAGTGATGGGGTACAGGGGTCGGTGGGCACTTTGGGGTCAATGAACCCTGCATGGCTTTAGCATGCAGGCTCCATTTTCACTTTTGGTTCCCAAAGCGTATTTTTATTGCCTTAATACTTCTATTCTAAAGTTTTCTGCTTAGCCATCAAGCATCATTCTTGTCCTGATACTATTATTATTGGCAATTTAACTAAGATTAAGGAATGTTGGCTAAAGGTAGAAAAATACTTGATACTTATAAAGATGGGGGAGGCAGGTGGGGAGAGAGAGAGAGAATCAACTTTATTTATATTTTCATCTGTCCTTTGTTTCTCTGACAATTAGTTGCGTATGTAGTGCTGGAGTTTGAACCTGGGTCTTTGTACATGTCAGGCAAGCCACTGCTCCAGCTCATAAACTGAAATTTTGATATAACTAAAATTCAGATTAATAGCTGGGGATGGGTGATAGAGGGGTAGTGAGAAGGGATCTTGCATGTCTACACTGTTTCAACAACCTTGTTAATATAAACTTTGAAATGCTATTTGTTTGAAGTAGGATGGAAAAATCTTACTAAGAACTCTGAGAGGAAGGCTATGAGACAGAGGCCCTTTTATGTATTTTTATCTTCAGGGACCAGAGCTTTAGACCCCTGATGTTAGAACAGCTTTGAGTGGCATTCTTCCTTTCTGGGATTTATCCTTTTGTGATAACATAGGCACCTAAAAGATCCTTATTACACTTGTGTTGGAGCAGTGTCCCAGAGGTCCCAGCTCTACAGGCATTGAATCTTTATTTGCTATGTTATAAAGAAGTAGTGGTGGTGGTGGTGGGAGGGTATTAGAGGAGAATCCAGAAATTGGGCAGGGGAGTGTGGGTTTCCAGCGGCACTTGAGGAGTGGGGTAATAGCTATTTATAGCTCTTCTGGAACTCTTTTGGTATTTTGACACCAGGAACTTCTTCTCATTGTCTGATACTGGTCCTGCATCCAGAATACAATTACTAATGAGCAATGAATGCTGGGTTGGAAGTTGGACACCTGAGTTTGATTCTTAACTCTGCCAACCATTAGTTGTGAAGCCTGGGCAAATTGCTTGAACTTTGAGTCCCACCTGTACAAAGGAAATAAGACCTGCTCTCTCTATTTAACAAGTATGTAGTGAGATAGCATGTAAGTATAAGTAGGATATAAAGGAGGGCCTGAGGGGTTCTCTTATAAGCTAACTACCCAAATATAACACATAACTTTTTATTATATTAACACATTTAAGTCATGGCTCTTTCAACTTTTCTCTTCCATGTGAAGGATTCGTGGATAATGGAATTCTAGTTATGCAATGATACATGTTATTATTTAGAAATATATGCTGCCAAATATGCAAGATCATATTTTTAGGAAAGGTGCTAGAGAAAATATATCATTCATTTACTCAATCAGACACTTATTAAATGACATGTATAAGTCAGTTTTTTGGAGAATGTAAACTTGGGCTTCCTCCTAGAAGTTTGTAGCATCATTTAAATCCAAGTTATATACCTAGAATGACTCTCAGGATAACTTATGTAATTATTTGAAAGGATGTAGGGGATATGAGTGGTGGGAAGTAAAAGCTCCCTTCAAGAGGCAAACTGGAAGAGTAAAATCTTGTCCTATCAAGAGTTCCTTGACAAAGTTGGACATTTCTTTAATTGGAATATGTTAACTTAGCAAGAGCTCAGGCACCTAGCACGAAATACAAGAAGGGGTGTTGCATGGAGTGATTTTCTGAGTCACTGTGAGGGCCCATAGTGTGATTTCATGACTTGGTTCCTTCAGACTTCTACCACTAAGCATCTGGGAGAGGCCAGTTTTAAGAATGCTGTGCTTCCAGAAGTGATCTGAAGATGGCAGCATTGGGCGATTTATCTCCTTTTTCTAAGCACGCTCCCCAACCATGTTCCACAGCAGTGTTTGGATTTCAGATTGTCACTCAGACTTTCTTCTGCTTAACGACTGTGTGTTTGTGTGTAAATGATTCTGCTTTTGTTCTGTGCAAGAGGTCCAATCTATCATTCCTGTTTTGATTTTCAGTTAATGATGATATGTAATTATACTCAAGTAAAATATTTATAAATAATTATATATTATTAGTGGCATATAAAATTTGGAATTCATGAACATCGGTGCTGATGAAAGGTACCCTTCAATTTGGGAGGTGCTAGTTTTGGTATTCTTATTTGTTTCTGTTCAAAAGACATTAGCAGCCAAGAATTGGCAATTTTCTTTTGCAGGGTTTGTTTTTTTTTTAAATAAGGCTCAGAATATTTTTTCACTTTTTATTTTTTTTTGTAATCAGTAAGATATTTGTTTGGTAAATCTCTAGGGAATACATTATATATCCACATCTGGAGAGTTCTCTGAGGAAAATAAATTATATTTTCTTAAATTTTCAAGACGCAATTAACTATCCTCAAATTCTGAAGAGTCTTCAAGAGGTCAGCCATTTCAACTCTAAGCCAGCTTCACATATAAAACCAGACAGGGAAATGTGCGGTCTCTCCCTCTTCCCAATTAGTGTCTAATCGAGGTCTTCACCAGTATTGAAAACAGAAAGAAAATTACCCTGAACAAGTCCATAATTCAAATTTTGCCAACACTTGAGTTTCAGGTGCAATTTAGCATTTCTCATTATCTGTCAGCCACACACAGAGCTGCAAATGGAAAACTGTCTCTGACCAAAAGGTCTAATTCTCTGAGGACAGTGGGCTGCAGAAGCAGCATCTAGGGGATATCTTTGGTCGAGGAGTTCAGTACATCAAATGGAAAGGTAGACAGAGAGAAGAAACAGATGGAGCTGGGTGAGGTCAGAGTTTCTGGAAGGACTCCCAGATGAGGTAAGGGCCAGAGTGCACTCTGCGCTGTGGGAAGGAAGATGCAGATTGACTCTTCCCTCTCGGTCACGCTGGTGCCAGAAGCATGTTAACTACACACACACACTGGATGATAGCTTGACTTTTGAATCTTTAGTGAAATTGATGTAGACCTTTTAATTCCTGCTGTAAAGTAGGGCGGGAGGCCAAATCTATGTGAAGACTGTGAACGACACACCAGATTTTTCTCAGAGGCTCTCTCTGCTTGTTTTGATTTGGATAATAACCGTGACTATGCATTATGTATGCAGTGATGTAGCATAAGGAAAATTAAAAATGCACTTAGTAGCTGACCTAAATGCTCCTGTAGCTGGCTCCATATGTGTATTTTGGATGCTTTTGAATATGACAGCACATTTTTTTTCACAAACTCTTCTGTATTCAATAGTAAGGCTCTAAGGATGTCATGCCATGTGCAATAAATGCAGTATAAATTAGGGAAATCAGCCAAAGGCACACTAAGAAGATGCCATGAGATTCCAGTTTCCCTCTGTTTCAGACCACTCAACTTCAGAGATTGTCCTCACATTTAAAAATAAATAAGGCATTCTGATCTGTGGGACATCTTAACTCCACATAAAAATAGAATAAACTGCCACGTGCTACAAATAATAACTATTTTCTGTCCTCTTTCAGGAGTGTTTAAATCCTCTTTCTCAACACCTTCAGTGTTCCATCATCACTGATGCAGGACAGTGTTAATTTGATGCAGCTTTTATGGCTCTTTGTCAGCTCCTCCCTTTTCTCTCAGAGCAACAATAGTGTGATTGTAGACCCTCTTGACAGCATCGTGAGTTTTGCAGAAATTTCTTTGTTTAGGTTGATTTCATAAACCCAACAGAAGAGATTGCAGGTTTTAATATCCAGGGAAAGCTGGAGTAGCTGCTTCTGATAAAACTAAATCCATTACATGCACACACCCCCACACACCAATTCACACATGCATGTACATGTGCATATATAGATATGCATTTAAGATCTTAGTAAAAACACACCAAAATTGTGGTTTTGATAATTTGGTAGGCGTATCCTTGCTTTCTTGGTCTTTATGTTTCTTTACCACAATTCTGTAGCAAGCACTGGCAACTTGTAGGTACTCAACATATGTTTGTTGAGTAAATAACCAAATTGCAAAAATCAGTTTGAAATGACTGGATCCTGAGTTATTTTTCCACATTTAAATGGACTTATTTATGACATTGGGATTCAGTTTGGTAAGTATAGTAACCTTTTCTTATGATGTCACCACTGTGAAATAGTCTTTTTTTTTCTAAATCTATGTTGTTGTTGTTTTTTTTAATTATTGCATGGAATATGATTTGACCTATAGGATTTCTGAATCTAGGAAGTATGAAGTATCTTAGTAATTAATACTTTCCTCATATAATTTAAATTTATAGAAGGAATTTTTATTAAGCAAGAAAACAGATTTCAATAAATGTCATTTTAAATATAAATGTATTTAATCTGAAAGCATTGAAGACATTGTGCCCAGTGCAGCAGCTTATTGTGGGTGCCATTTTATTCTACTGAGGAACTCGTTGACCAGTTCACTGGATGCGTGTCTTTTTTTTCAGTGCTATTTCTTCACAATCGAGTTTGGCCTTTGCAAGCAAGAAGGGCAACTCCGGGCATATGGAGCTGGACTGCTGTCTTCCATTGGAGAGTTACAGGTATGAAGCTGTGAATGAAAATATCCTTCCCAGGCAAACTGGTTCAAGGTCATGGAAAATATTGATTTGTTTGTCTGAGCATTTCTACTCACAGATACCCCATAAATATTTAATATAGAGGATTTGGCACCTCAGATGTGGGTGCTGACCTAACTTTTGCACTTCTGAAAATGGGTCATGCCTTTCTGGGTTTGTGGTGTGACTCAAATGGATGAGCAGCCATGTGTACAAATCAACAGGAATGACAAATGTGTGCTCAAATAGTTGGTAACAAATGACTGGCCTAAATTTAGTGCTGAAAAGTGGCAATGACCTAGCACTGATCCTACTGATTGAAATTCACTTGTTAGATTGACTTGGCTATTCTGATTTCTGTCACCTCCATGGTTCCCATAGACTCCCCAGTATCTATTTCCTAAAGGAAGTTTGAGGTTATTTCATTTCTTTTATATACGTTAATTTTGAATTAACGTATATAAAATACTTGTGAATATACACAATTTGAAGAAAACTAAATAAACATGTTGTCAAAGAGATATCAAATATGAATTAGCAATGCCTAGAGAATGCTATTTTTCCCTTAAATATAGTAAAATGATCATTTATTCAGAAATAGTGAGGCTTGGGGCATTCTGGTAATTTTGATATTTTGGTAATTTAAGAATTACTATCTGCATCACTGGGGGATAGCAGGTTTCTTTTTTTTTAAAAGAGAAGTACAGAGAGAGAGAGAGAGAAATACAGAGAGAATCACTTTTTTATTGAGTTTTTCACATGGCTTTTGTTGCTCTGACACTTAGCTGTGTGTGTGGGTGCTGGGATTTGAACCCGTGTACTTGCGCATGCTGGACAAGCACTATAACTGCTGAGCCACTGCTCCAGCCCCAGGAAAGCATGTATTAATGAATTTAGAATTCAATGTGATAGACAATCTGGAAATGGTGGTGGAAATTTGTTAAATCTTTCTTTGATTATTCAGACTAAGATCAGGGTTATGTGCTATCCTGGGGTCTTTATTTTGAGCATTGATTATCCCTACACAATATAATTGGGTAATATGTTATTATTGGAACTTTTTAATTGATTTTATTCTAGAAAGATGCCATTTCATTGTAGTTTTATTGAGTTTTCTCATTCAATGATTATTACATTCATTCATTCCTTCCTCAAAAATTTGGTTGATTTTATTTTACAATGTGCCTTGGATTATGCCAGACACTTGGGATGAAAAGATAAATAATAATGATGAAGAATAATAGGGAGAAAATAACACCACCACCTTAACAAACCCATAAGTAGACTTTATTATTTTGGATGATTAAGCCTTATTAACTCAATCTTAATAACGACCCAGTGAGACAGTTGATATTATCATAGATGAGAAAACTGAGGCGTAAAGACATTAAGGGATTTGCCTAAGGTCACACAGCTAATAAGTGTCAGAGCTGGGTCAAAATGCAGACAACCATAGCACTAGGATCTGAGCTCTTCACCACCAGGCTATGCTTCCTGGGGTTCACATATAGTGCAAAAGATAACCAACCAAATGATAATAAAAAAAGGTGAGTGATGTGCCTGGCACATCTTAGGCCACACTTGAGGTTTTCTGATTCTGGAGGGATGAGAAGGGCAAATAAGGAAAGGAGGGAGTGCACAGATTAATAAGTGGACAGCAGAATGTATACCTCTGGAGGCTGGTTCAAACCTGGCACAGTAAGGCTCATTGTGATTGGAATAGAGGATATGGCCAACAGAACAAAATCTGATGTAAATTTTTAAAAATTAGATTTTCATTGTAAAATCCATTTGGGGTTAATTTTAGCACAGTGGCCGAAGCCCAAAGGAAAAGGATGATGTCATATCCCCATGAGACCATGCCCTTTATAGAGTGCTTCTTGATTTCTTTGCAAAAAGGGTTAGTCAGAAAATGATGCAGCTCAAAAACTATTTACATTCTCCTCAGATGGTTTATAAATCGTACCAGAAACAAAAGAAACAAATCTCTCTCGTGGCCCCCAACTTTCGACAGGGTCTTCTGGTCTGGTTAATGAGGCATGTGTAGGCAGCACTGGGGTGAATCTGTTATTTTTGTTCCTATCGATGTGGACAGAATTGTCTGGAAATGGAAATCAGCTAGAAATATGTACACCAAAGGGCATTGTCTTCCATGCATCTTCTCGTTCTGGTCCATCACCTCCAGTCGTTAGCATTCTTCCATTCTCAAATTTCAACACTGGAACATCCTATGATTGCTACGTGGGACCATTTTTACAATTCAGAAATTCTTTCTAAAGGAAATGTCTTCTGAATGTTCACAGAGAATGCATAACATGAGATACTTTGTTTAGCACCCCTCTCTTCCTGGCTCCTATAAATGCCTAGAGCCCTCTTACAGCTCTTCGGAATACTTCTAATTTTTATTTGAATGAATAAGTGATGGGCCTGAATCCAAAACAGGGATAACTTTATTAATAACATCATTGTAATTCCTCTGTAAACATGCTTATAGTTTTGAATACAGTTGCCTCTTGCAGTAAAATATTTTATGCTGTTCCAACTGTTGCCAAAATGTAGGCCCCTGCTAAGTTGCTAGAGATTTGGAATAGTTTTTATACCTCTCACATAAATATTCACCTTCTCTCCAGGAATAGAACACTTCTAAAATTTGTGCTGTAAGAGACTATATTTTCCTGAGGCATAGATGTTGCTCTTCAGAGCTGACCAAATATTTCCAAGTGGTATATCTGTAGTATGGAGGATAACTTTCGTTTTTCTCTTATTTTTTGACAATGTTTGTTTTTATCTTTGAAGACAGAAATGAAACAAATATAGAAATCTGTAAGAGCTAAAATAAATCTGATATCCATAACTATTGTTCCTTCCACTGCCCTTATTAATGGTTGCTCTCTTAGTTCTACAGATCTGATCTGTGGCAGGAACTCTAAAAGTGTGTCAGGGTGGGGCTTTCTTAGACCTTCCGTTATTGCAGAAAGCAGTTAATCATGAACTAAATCATCTGGAAAGCTGACTTTGAAAAGCAGGTTGAAAATAGGATAATTGATTGCCATTTATCTACCATCTAGCATGCATCTTTCATTTCACATTCTTTCCCTCTATATCCTAGAGTTGATCTACTATATAAATCCAGGTATTATTTTTCATCTATTATTTGATTGCTCATTCATTCTTTTTATTCAACAAATACAAATGGATGGGCCAGGATTTCAAGAAACTTGGGATCAAGTAGGAAAGCTGTAATAAAGGAATTGATACAGGTCTTAGCTCAATTCTTTTGGCAAAGCAACAGTGAAGTTAGTTCACATTAAGTGCTAAGGAAATGACTGTTAATTGATAAATTGTGAGTTTTGTCTCAAAAGCAAAAGGCAATTTCTACTTCTTTTCACTTTTTTTATATTCTTTAGGCCACAGATTCGATTTTTAAAAATTTATTTTATTAAGGAGTTGAGTTATTGTATAACCAGAAACGTGAATAAAGTAACAATATGTTACACATTTGCTCCTAAACCAATTACCCCACATTACCCGCATCCCAGTCTCTTGATTCTTCTGTATTTCACCCCAAAACTGATATAAATGTTTAGATTGTGAATTTTCCAGAATTAAATGATTGCATAAGTATTATTTGTATTCTTGGGGTGGTAAAGAGTATGCTGCATTTTTGATTATCTCCCTGGATCCCTCACTCCCTCTCCCCTCCCCCCAACTTCTCCCTTCTCCATCCTGGCTCCCGACATATCTATGGTTCTTCTAGATTATGTGTTGCTATGCCTTTGCTGGGTCTAATGAGTCTGACAACCTATTACCCAAGCCTGGGTTTTGCTCTAGCCTTCATAAATGAGGGAATACATTCAAACCTTGACTCTCTGGGTTTGGTTAACTTAGCTCAGCATGATTTCTTCCATTGCCATCCATTTACCTTCCAAGGCCACAATATTATTGTTTCTAATAGCTGAGTAGAACTCCATTTTGTATATATACCACAGCTTTTGGATCCATTCATTCAATGAGGGGCATCTGCGTTGGTTCCATAATTTAGCTATTGTAACCTGAGCTGCTGTGAAGATAGATTTTGCTGTGTAGCTGTAATGTGCTGATTCCAACTCCTCTGGGAAAATACCCAGAAGAGGGATAGCTAGATTGTATGGTAGATTTTTTTTTTTTAGAAAAAAAAAAAAAGGAATCTTATTATCAGGTGAAGACTGAAATCTCAGCCTGCCTTGGAGGCCTCTATGCAGTTGGCCCCATCTTACCCACTACTTCTTCCCTTTAACTTCTTCCTCTTTTAAACTGACTCTTCCAGAAAGGTAGCTCCCTCACTATCCCTTCCAGTCTTCTATGTCCCTATTCTTTTTTTTTATGAGTTGAATATGGACTTACAATTGAGGGAGAATCATTATCAAACAATCAAGAACAAATGTATATTCACATAGTTAGCCAAGGCTGATGCCATTCCATGGTTTTCCCCTTTGGCTTCCCCATGGTTCTGTTTCCCCCAAAAGAACCCCTGTGTTAAATGGACTTCTTGTGGAAGTTGGAGATCTCTATGTTGATTCTCCCATACTCCCTCCCTTCAGTCTCCTTGATATCCTTCCTAATCTCTCCCCCAACCCTGCTCCCCTCTCTATGTCTCCAGGTATCCTAGGCAAGCTTCCTCCTGTTTGTGTAAAAATTCATACATGTTGAGGTTATTATTAATTTAGTCATTTATCATACTGTTTCCAGTTATATTCTAGCTTCCACAAATGAGAAAAACCATTCAGCCCTTGAGTCTCTGAGATTGGGATACTTCACTTAGCATAATTTTTTCCATCTCCATCCATTTGGCTGCAAAAGCCATAATATTGTTTTATCTAATGGCCCAGTAGTATTCCATTGTATATATGTACCAAAGTTTTTGAATCCACTCATCAAGTGAGGAGCATCTGGATTGGTTCCATAGTCTAGCTATAGTAAATTGAGCTGCTATAACATTGATGAAGCCATATCTCTATAATATGCTGATTCTTTTGGGAAAATACCTAGGAGTAGGCTAGCTGGGTCATAGGTGGTTCTAGCCCTAATTTTTTGAGGATTCTCCACACTGCTTTCCAAAGTGGCTGAACCAGTTTGCAGTCCTACCAGCAGTGTGACAGTGTTCTTCTTTCCCCACAGCCCCTCCCTCATCTGTCGTTGTTCATATTTTTCATTTTTGCCACTCTAGTAGGAGTGAGGTGGAATTTCATTGAAGTTTTGATTTGCATTTCTCTTATTGCTAATGATGCAGAGGATTTTCTAATATATTTATGGGCTTTCTGGACTTCCTCTGGTGAGAAGTTTCTTTTTAGATCTGCAGCCCATTTATTGATTGCATTTATGTGTATGCTGGATTTTGAGGAGTCTCCACACTGCATTCCAGAGCAGCTGTACCAGTCTGCAGTTCCACTCACAGTGTGCTAGTGTTCCTATCTCCCCACAACCCCTCTAGCATCTGTTATTGTTTATATTCTTCATCTTTGCTGTAGATTTTTATTTTTACAAGTGACCTTAGCACCTACCCTATAGTAGTTGCTAGAATATTATATATAAATACATTTGTTTTGCTTTTTACATTTTGACAAGGCTGGAGGTTTAAACAAATTTAGTTATTATTACTTTTTGGCTTTAGTTTTAGGATGCCCTTGTAAAGTGAATTTATTGTGTTGCCTTTATATAGCTATTAATCAGCATTCTCAGAACAGCTTTCTATTTGTTATGATCATTTGTATTTACTGCCACTTCCAGCAACTCTGGGAGGTGGTCAGAATTACTGCCAGACTGCAGATAAGAGCCTCCAGGGGCTCGAAGTTTCTCTGAGGTCATATGGTAGGTCAGTGGTGTTGCTGGAGCTGGGACCCTGGAGCTGAGCTCCCACACCTTGACCCTGCTCAGAGGGCTTCTGCCTCTCCTCCTCCTCCCTCCTAGCGCTGTCAGGAGCAAGCAATGGGGGAGTGGGAGCTGAAACTCTCTCTAGCTTGTACAGAGCAATTGCTGGAAGGGGAAGGTTGGTTGTTTTCTCCCCCATGCAGCTTATTCCAACTGGTACAACCTAAGTATCACTGATTAAAAAATAACTCTGATGCATCATTGGCCTTTAGCAGTAGGGACATCAATGGCATGTTGTACCTGGCTGAAAAGATGGGCATGTGAGGGAGTTTCAAAAAGTACAATACACACACACACAGTGCATGTATACACATGCAAATACATATATTTGCTGTTCTGATGTGGGAAAAGATGACTGTGGTGTGAGTGTAGGAGTGTTTGTGAATTCTTATTTGGAATCTAGGTAACCTACCCATAGACCTGACTTCACACTTGAGGTTTTTTTTTTTTTCCCCAAACTTTAACCAGTCCTAATATAGAGGGTGAGGATCACAGGGTTTACATCTAGAATAGTTGAGATAACAATTCTGGGTCATTGCAAACGCAGGTGTCTGATGAGCCCAGGGCAGGTACTATTGCAGACTAGGATCTGGAAGCCTTATGGCTGGGTCACGTTTCTTCTTCCATGGATTCTAGACTCTTGGTGAGAGGGGCTGCACACATGTGGAAGGTTTGGCTGAACATAAGTGTATGCCAAGCTTCTGTTTGTGCCTTTGAATAGCAATGATAACTAAATATATTGAGCACTTCCCATGTGAGCATTTTTTATATTCTACCTCATTTAATTGTGACCACAACTCTGAGTTATAGTTTTTCCATTTTCCAGATGAATGCTAGAAAGGGCTCATAGAAGTTAAATAAATTGCTTAAAATCACAAAGGTGGGAAGGGATGGAGCCAGATTTTGAACCTCAGTTGTTTGTTATAAAGATTTATATTCTTTCTTTGGTACCAGGGATTGAACCCAGAGGTGCCTAACCACTGAGCCACATCCCAGTCCTTTTTATATTGATTTTGAAACATGGTCTGGCTAAGTTACTTAGGGACTTGCTAAGTTGCTGAGGCTGGCTTTGAAGTTGCAATCCTCCTGTCAGCCTCCCAAATCACTGGGATTACAGGTGTGGCTTAAAGACCTATACTCCTTATTTTTTCTTTTAAAGAGAGAGGGCAGGGGAGAGAGAGGGAGACAGTGTGTGTGTGTGTGTGTGTGTGCGTGTGTGTATGTGTGTGTGTGATAGAGAGAGAGAGAGAGAGAGAGAGAGAAGGAGAGAATCACCTTTTATTTAATTTTTAATCTGGTCTTATTTCTCAGACACTTAGTTGTGTATGTGGTGCTGGGGTTTGAACCTGAGCATGCCAGGCAAGTGCTCCAACTGCTGAGCTACCGCTCCAGCCCAAGACCTGTACTCTTAATTGCCTTATAATATTGTCTACTGACAACTAGATTTTGGAAAATTTTAATGTCAAAAAGAGATTTTCATATTTAAAAGTCTGGAGTGACAAATAAACCTTACCATGTCCACTGTAGCTTAATAATTGGTAATGGCCTACTGTGTGGGGAAGGATGGCAAGCCCATTTTCAGGCCCAGTAGGAGGGGATGCTGTGATCAATTACAGTGCCTGGAAGGAGGGGATGGTGGTGTAAGTGATGTGTATTTACAGGCCCTGTTAAAATTATATTGCAAGAAGAGCTGCAGAATTCATACAGATCTATCTTCTTGGTTTATCAAAGAGGAAACTGCAGCCCAAATGGAGGTAGTTTCATTCATTTGCTCTCATATACATAGCCCCTGTGGGACAACACCCAGCTCTCCCCTTTCTAATTCTGTTGCCCTTGTCTTTAGTACTGTGGGTAAATCCAAAATAGTCCTTATAACGTGTTCAGAGAGGAGAAGGTGACTCTCATGCCCTCCTGCAATTTCCAAATGGCTTGAGAGTAAGAGTGGTAGCAGATTCTGCCAGCATTATAAAGCTTCTCTCTACGGGAAGTTGGGTTGACTCTTGCTGACTTCAGGATTTCAGATGTTTAACCCTTCAGGAAGGATTCACCATAGTCCCCAGGGGCACCAAGTGGTATAGCTCAGTGTTTAATAGAGGACCCCACTCTAAAGCAGATGAGAGGGCATAATAGCTGTTTCCCCAAACTGAGATGGCCCTCAGAGACATATGAGTAGGAGTCTAGAATCTAATATGTCCTCTCTATTAGGCAGGGAACTTTGGAATTAAGGGAGACTTGGATGCTATCCTATACTCCTTGGGCCATCTGGTAGTATTCAGAGGTAGGAGACCTTGTGGATCGTGTAGGTGCCTTAGGAAGCTGACACATAGAAGAGCTCATCTTCAGGTAAAAGAGACCATTGTAGGCGTGGGCACCACTGCATTTGTTGGGCTCACTCATGGCTGCTCCTTCAATGGTGGATCCCTGTCATTTTCCAGACTACTCCATGGGTAGCAGTATTAGCCCCATCTTCATTATGAGCTAAGAAGCAGCACTGGTCCCATACACTGTGGGTGGGGAGGTCCCCAAGGCTTCTAAGAAAAGACTGCATGTTTGAGTGCTTAAAACATTTATCTTTCAGTTTTTCCATTTAAATATGGCATCAGGCAAGTGTAATCTGTATTTTCTAATGGTTTGTGCCTCAAAGTATATGCTATGAACCCACTGATTTTTCTTGAAGGTTGATGAAAGCCACCCTGCCCTCTGGGCCTTTTTTTTTTTTTTTTTTTTTTTTTTTTTTTTTGGATATACTCTAATCCCCTTACCTGATGAAAATGACTGGATATGGTCATCTGCATAGCCAATGGGATTCACATCTGATGACTGTTTTCTGTAACACTATTTCATAGTGTGCACACACACACACTCTATACATGGGTACTGCTAAGGGTGCCCATATCCTAGAGACCATTGGAAACTCAAGCAGATGAGTTTCACTGCTTTCAGTGGTTGTCCTGGACCCAGTGAGAAGCCTTTGGCTCAGTAGGGATGTCCCAAGGGAGCCATGACAAATGTTCTTCTTATAGCCTGTTCTGCTACCACTCTGTCTGCCTCTGCATGCAGGGATGAGAGAGTAGAAAGGCTGAGGATATGGAGTCAGTCAGGGTCCCTTCTTCCATGGGTGCTGATGGTGAATGAATTTAGAGCAACATGCTAGAGTTAAATGTAACCACAATGCACAGCTGCAAAGGAAGTAACTTCTGACTCTGAAAACCATGACAAGATGATAGGGAGCCAATTCTTTGCAGAGGAGCAATAGCTCTCGTCAAAGAATATTTTGCTTTGTGAAACCATGATTTTTTTTTAAGAGAGAGATTGAGAGAGAGAGAGTATGAGAGGAGGAGAATCAATTTTATTTAGTTTTTCATGTGGCCTTCATTGCTCCGACACTTCATTGTGTACATGGTACTTGGGTTTGAACCCGTGTCCTCGTGCATGCCAGGCAAATGCTGTAAGTGCTGAGCCACCACTCCAGTCCCATGAAGTTGTTTTTAAAATATGGACAGAATTATTGGTCGTGTGGAACCAAAATCCCCTGATGTTCACTGAGCAGCATTGAATCTAGCACAGATGCATTTGCAAGTGCAGTGACCTTCTGCTTTATAATGAAGTTGTTCTGTGGGCCAAAACAATGAGTTCACTCAGAGAGGCTCTCTGCATTCCATGATTCATATATACATTGATCTGGACAGCAGGACTTTGCAGGAAAGCGAATCGCATGCAGGGTAGAACAGCGTGCCCGTTCTTGTATGTGTCAGTCCTTGGGTTCTCAACTGCATTTTCAAATGTAGGGAACCTTCTTCATGTAGGGCTGTAAATCATTCCATGCATTTTGAAATTGCTGGGGGAATGCACCAAGAATATTGATCAG
The DNA here is from genome assembly GCA_004027875.1 of Aplodontia rufa. Taxonomy (NCBI): domain Eukaryota; kingdom Metazoa; phylum Chordata; class Mammalia; order Rodentia; family Aplodontiidae; genus Aplodontia; species Aplodontia rufa. Next base: position 142,796 of record PVKS010000941.1, read on the forward strand.
GAAGGGATTTTTGGAATTTCTCCAGGAAACCTTAGCTGTTAGAGATTAAAAAGGCAGAAAAGTGCTTTGGGTGAAATCCGGAGGCTGGATTAGAGAGCTTCTTAGAATCATCCAACCCAAACCTCTCATTTACACTTGAGGGAATGGAGGCCCTGGGAGGTTAAATGATTTGCCAAGGTTACCCAGCTAGCAGTAGCACCTGGGCTAGAGCATCAGATTTCTCAATTCAGTTCAAGGCAGTTTCTGCTAACTTCCTGTCTTTCTTAACTAATTGACCCCTCAAATTAAAAACAGGACAGAATCTAGGAAAGTGTTCCTCAAACTATGATTCATAGCCACTTAGGTCAGGGTGGCCTTGGATGCCTTTAAAATTCAGATCTCTGGAATTCATCAGACCTACCAAGTAAAAGTGAGGCCTGGGTATCTGCATTTTCAAAAGCTCCTCAATGATTATTTAGGTACCTTACACTTCAGAACCATCCCTTTAGGGTCTATTAATAGGCCGATGGCATGTGGTGGGAAATGACCACTAACTTTCAACATCCCTGAATTTATCTGCAGGATAGAGTCATTCATGGTTTTTTGCTGTCCTTGGTGCCAGTTGTGTTGTGAGCTGAACAGAGCTAATGATGGCTCAAAGAATAATTAGACTGGTTTTCCTAATGCCTGCTTTGGTCATCAGTATAACTATTAATATTAGCTCTTCCCCCCCACCCCCCGCTGGCAATATTTTTCTGTGGCATATTGCTCTGCTGTAAATGGCAAAGGTAAATGAATGCTTTGTAAGCATCCTCAGATGTACAGGCCTACTCCAGACTCTGTTGATACACAGTGCCTGGACTCAAAATGTCTAGCAGTGAGTCCACAAATAGTTCACTGAGAGTCCCAATTACCTCTGCACGCAGGTAATTATTACTTCTGCCATTTAAGTGAAATTTCAGTACACTGCTTATAGCAATAAATTTGGGAGCATATTTATGCTGTCCTTGCTTCTATTCATAGCATAGATTTAAAATTCCATTTCTGTTGGTGTACGGCTCTGAACCATCTTTCAGTATGAATTTGGCTGATAATAAATATAATAATACCATCATCTCATGTTTCCCCTCAGCACCTAACAGACTTAAAAAAGCAACACAAACCAACCAACCAATAAAGTCCCCTCTAATGTCAGTTTACCCTGCACACAGGAAAGTTCTGTCTCATGGCAGATCAGTCGCTGAGCAGTTCTGTAGGATTACTGCACCATCAAATGTGTTGCAGATGTGTGATGTCATGGCTTTTCAGAGGACTTACTGTGGAGCTTAACAGGCTTCGTGGTGTGTTTTGCAGCATGCTCTTTCTGACAAGGCCCGTGTGAAAGCCTTTGACCCAAAGACAACGTGCTTACAGGAATGTCTTATCACCACCTTCCAGGAGGCCTACTTTGTTTCAGAAAGTTTTGAAGAAGCTAAAGAAAAGATGAGGTAAACTTCCTATTCTTCCATCCATAGCAAATAACTTTTTGTTTTTCTGGCACTGTGCCTTCCTACTATCTATCTCTTATATCAATAGGGGTTGATCACATATCCTATTTCTGTTTATTCTGCAGGGACTTTGCAAAGTCAATTACCCGTCCCTTCTCAGTATACTTCAATCCCTACACGCAAAGTATTGAAATTCTGAAAGACACCAGAAGTATTGAAAATGTGGTGCAGGACCTCCGCAGTGATTTGAACACAGTGTGTGATGCCTTAAACAAAATGAACCAATATCTGGGGATTTGATGCCTGTAACCAGTGCCATTGCCAGCATGATTTTTTGGGGGGCATAGCAGCAATTCAGTTAATGACATATAACACCAATAACTTTCTGTGTCTTGGCTTGGCTAGTAAGCATGCAATTCTGTATATCTATACCTACTTGTAACTTACTGTGTTAATGTGTGAAACATTATAATGAAGCCAGTGGCAGATAATCACTCATTGTTTGGAAGATTGTAATACGTTTAAATGTCTTAAGTAGCTTTGACATTCTAACCAAATTGCATCTTTAAAATTTGTAACAAGGAGCACTCTTATGATCCCAGCTTATGACCTTTTCTTCCTTGGATCTGAGCTTTTCCTCTGTTCATTAGATAAAATGAGAATAGCATTGAGGCAGTTTCTATTTTCAATTGTATCAGTGTTTTTGCAGCATTATTTGAGATAAACCCAAAGTTGTAGGAAATTTCTCATCACAGTAACAAAAGATATATTATTCTATTTCAAAAAAATTGTCGAGGTAACACAGTAGTTGGAATGATTTTAGGTTGAGTATTTATACAATGTAAGAAAAGAAAACATTTTACAAACAGGATATATAGGTTGCACTGACCTTGTAGAAACTGAGTTGTAGCAAGCTTCCTGAAGGATTTTGAAGAGGATACTTCCAGAAAGAAGATGAGGAAAGACTAAATAATGGGGAATAAATCTTGTCACTATGTATTTCATGCTGGAATAAACTGAATTATCATCTCGGGTGTCTAACCTATTTTTCTGGTCAGAGGACAATAAAATCATAAGGCTATAAAGATCATCTGTGGAGGCTGGAGCAGTTGCTTAGTGGTTATGGAACTTGCCTGGCTTGCGTGAGGATGTGCGTTTGAACTCCAGCACCATGTACACAACGAAGTGTCAGAGCAACAAAAGCCACATGAAAAACTAAATAAAATTGATTCTCTCTCTTTCTCTTTTAAAAAAATAATCTGTGATTCCAAAGAGGTGGAAATTGAGTCACGCAGAACTTAGGTGATTTGCCTAAAGTCGCAGTTACTTGTGCACCAATGTTTGTGGACAATTACGTTTTCATTTTGGATGACTGAGTCAACTTGGGGTGTGCATGTGTTTGTGTGTTGTCAGAAAAGGGAACTGAATGCCTATCAGAACTAATGTTTGTTCTGTTACTGCATAGAGACTGATTTGCAATCAAGAGTTGCCATTCATACATTTATTGTTTCTTCTCTCAGCCTTACACCAGACCAGATATGGGAAATTGTCCACTTTCTCAAAGTTTGGACAACTTTGGGTAAAAACTGGTAATACACCACAAATGAAGATAGATAATGGCGAACCACTAAGGGAACAAATAAAAACCTGTTGAATGAGTGAATGAACTTCTTCCGATTCCCTCACCAAATGCAACCACTATTTCCTTGATTCTTCTTTTGGTAGGTTATGGGGGTGGATGGGAAAGAGAGGCAGAGAAGAAAAAGATGATAAAATGGCTTTTAAGTTGGCAATTCCAAAATATTTACTTGAGCAATTTCCAAATGTTACCTGCGCAAGGGCAGGGGTCCTAGGTCCAGGTTGTTGTGTTCTAAGGAAAGAATTGAGTGAGATGAGAGAGGTTGGCAGGTAAGGAAGAGGTTTATTTGAAAGCCTTTAAGCCAGAGAACACCCTGGGAAAGCAGTGGCCCCAGGTGTTAAGTCTCTCAAGGTCCCCAGTAGAGGTGGTTTTTACTGGGCTGTGCTAGGTCTCCCTCTTTTCCCCCGGGTGGGTCTGGAATTGATTGGCACCTTGATTGACAACTGACTTTTTATAAATTTTTTTTTACTGCCCATATGTAAATTTCTTTTTCCCTCAGAAAATGCCCAGGAGAGCAAACCACAATGCTAATGATATGTTAAAGAGCAACAAGTTAACCTCTTAGGTCAGTCTGGGGGCCCTCCCTTCCTGGTCTTGAATTCCTCTAGCTTTCTCACATTAATCTCAAGGTGGCCCAGCTTTTCCTCACAGGAAGGGACTTCAGGGGGAGTGTCCTGAAGGCCTTTAGTGGAACTGGTGGAACTGAGAGCCCTAAGGGGTGGTCCCTTCCCCAGGCTTGATCTCCTACTTAACACAGAGATATTCTTTTAATTGGAAATTACATAAAATTTTGAATTAATTCATACCCTTATATGGAACTCATTGTTAGAACTTTGGTCTAAATTTATGTGGGGGAAATAAGAGTCAAACACATCAGGGGAGGTCAAATTAAAATTGAAAATTCAAAGGTTTGAATATTGGTTCTCTTAGCTACAGAGATGCTTTCATTTCTAAAGCATCTCAAAACAATTGAGTAGCTGAAGGGTTTTGGTGGCCAGAAGATGATAATCTTGAAACATAAATGCTGTTCTAGGTTCAGTGGATAGTGTCTTGGAAAGTTATTAGTGGTAAAGGAATGAGCACTAGAGCAATGAAGCAGTAGGAAATCTTAATGGTTTTGTAGAGCTATAAACACAGTTTCTTATATCTTGCTTTGCCAGACCTAATGACCTGAATTACTTCTCATAAATAATAATCAAGAATGATACTCTCATGAGAAATTCCAAAAATTTCAGATCAAGGTGCTGAATATTCTTGGAGGAGAAAATTTGCTAAGAAATTCTAAATATCTGCCATTCCTGTTTCTATAATTTAGTGTTATTTTAGACACAAGTGATAGAGAGTTGTCATTTTTTTATCATTATAACAAACAGCCATAAATGCCATTGAAATTTTCAGTTTTAGTTCCACAAAAGGATAACCTCTTACTCAAAGATACTTAAGGGAGAATTATATTTAATTGTAAACAAATCCTGTAGACAAAAATATAACATTCGAGGTGTCTTCTGCGTGGCTTCTTGTGGAATCTTCAGTTTTCTTACATGCGCAAAAATCTATCTTGTTTCAAGAATAGAAGAGCTGCAAAGTAAATAGGCTTCCCCACAGAGCTTCTATAGGTATCATACGAGCAGGAGGAATTGCTTGATTCTTTTTAGATTTGTTCTCCGTTTGGAATAGCAGTAACCATGGTTTTCACCCTATGAAACAATGGAATCATGGTTTTCATTTGTTGTGAGCATTTAACATGCAAATGCCATTACAGCTAATGGTGGGAAAAATCCTATAAAATTTAATAGCCATCATAGGAAAAGTGTTGGCAGAAAAAGTCCTCGATGGAAATAGGGCAACAAAATGATCACAGCCAGCTTCTTGTCATATCTGATACCTGCTCAGTTCACCATTTGTCTCAATTAAGCTTCCTGACTTAAAGCTAAATTAAATAGATCCAAGGGCAATTATAAATTTAAAGACACTTGCTTGCTGTCATCTCATCGTGAGTTGTTACTTTATTTTGGCTTTGCTGCTGACTTCTATAATCAGCTAATCAGAAATCAACAGAGTTCCCGAAAAAAAAATCAAGTTTCTTATTCATTGCACTTTGCAAAGACAGAAAAAAATTCTGTTTAGTCCAAGTTTATTCTTGAAGCATTTTTGTCTGTTATGAGTTAGGGTCAATAACATTCTTGAATGATTAGTTTGTATAATAAGAATGTAATAGACAGGTTATAAATTGTACCTGTTAAAAGTGGGAATTTTGAACCAAGTTTTTTTTTTTAACACTTTAGTGGTAAGGGTTGTGACACTTGGGTTTCTGGTTTATTCATTTATTTACTGTGTAATTTGGAAATTATGTTTTATAGGGACAATATATCTGTGCTTGTCTTACTTGCACATTGTAAATGGGCCTATGGGCCTGAGCCTAATGAATGTAAAGTATTGCAACATTTACCAACATGAAGAGTTTAAAATGAAAAACAGTGTGCTTTAATGTGGAAGCAAATAGAAATACAAAGTTTCATTTTCAAATGGAGTCATGGCTCACATCCTCTCATTTTCTTCATTCGAGGAGGAAAACATTAACAGGAGATGTAGCTGTCCTCCAATTCATTTGATCTAATTTTCAACTTTTAAAGAATCAAGTGCTGATGCTTACTCTCATGAACCTTGTCTTACTTATAATGAAAAAGAATGCCGCCTAGAGTTTTCTGGTGTGTCTGAATTTTTCTTCTTTTTCAGTTTCCAAAGATATTCTCTTATTTTGGGAAATGATGCTTATGCAGATTGCCATATTCTGGGAACAGTCAAGGGAATTAATAGTGGGACACCACTTCTTCTAATATTAGATTTGCATACTTCACAGTAAACCAGTTCTGAACATGAAACAGTGATTCTTTGTAACGTGACTTGGAGTCTCAAAACACTTTCCAGTGGCTTAGTACATAATCAGGCACTGTTCTGAACCCTGAGGGTGTAGTGGTGAATAAGACAGAGGGGCTTTATGCCCACTTGGAATTTACATTCTAGTGGAGGAGATACAGGTTAAAAAAATTCACATAGCTTGAAAAGGTGGCAAGTTTTATGAAGAAAGTTGGATGATTTGATAAAAGCAACCGGGGATGAAGCAAGATGGCCTGGAAGTCTTTTCTAAGTACATTGAATTTGACCAAGCATCATAGGATGAGAAGAGGCTAAGCATGGAGAGGGCCATGCAAAGAATATTCCTAAAAGAGGAGACCAAAATGAGTGATCCATTTGAGGAAGAGATAGATTGCCATTGGGCTGCAGTCAAGCAATTTGAAGGCAGCAAGGGAAGCAAGGGTGAGATGATGCAGGATTCCATAGGAGTCAGTAGTGCTCTAAATGCAGCAGGAAGTCACTGGAGGGCTGCGAAGTGACAAGATCTGATTTACATTTTGAAGAGCTTACTGAGGCTGCTGTGTGGAAATACATCGTAAGGGGTGGGCATGGGCGTGGGGACAGGAATCCAAGTAGTAAAACTAATTAGGGAGCCATTGCAGTATTGGGATCTGCAAAGTTATTACCTTGCTTGATCATGGTGAACATTATTAATCCTTGTTGAATAAGTTATAAACCAAGTGGATGGGTGAGAACCACCAGATGAAAGACCAGGGGAAACTGGAATTACCAGGACCTGGGTTGATTCTCATTTAGCTGGAAAATCAGTCGTCCAATGAGATCCTGTGTCTTTTACAAATATGTAAAGCTTTTTGGAGAAAATGATATCACGTTAAATTTCTCCTGATTAGCTTTTAAGGAAGAAAAGCTAGGCTGGAAAGCAAGTGCAGTCCCCCCCCGCCCTTGTGACCCAGGTATTGATGACAGGAGCAAATGATGTAGGAAATGGGGCTGTATTGGAGAATGTTGGTGGCCCTGACATATAGCATAGTTCAGGACAAAACCTTGCTCCCCTCTAGGCAAACTAAATAGTTTTATTCACTGTCCATCAAGGCAATTTTTGCAGGAACAGTCCATATAAGTAAGTTAGTAAGTTTATTTCCACTCTTCTCATTCTTCCTATCTCCCCCACTGCATATTTCAGATATCCCAGAAAAGGCTCCCTTGCTGTGATTTCCTCCTCTTTCCAAGAAGGATGGGTCTAGTTCAGCAGCTGGAAGTACATTTCCTTCTTTGGGAAGATTGCAGTGAGCCTGATGTTCAACCCAAGGGCATCTGTGGTTATGGTGCCTGCAAACAGCATTCTCATAATCCAGTCTGGATACAGTTTTCATAATTGAACAACAAAACCATCTGACAGATGTGGGCAGGGTAATTTGAAAGCTAGATGGCTCAAAGAAATCAAATTCATTTTCTGTCAAAAAATCAAAATTTTAAATGCTAGCTCTCACCTTATATCCAGTTTACGAAAGATAACATTAATTATGGAAAGGTGATGGGAATTTCCTGGTGCCCCCTCACTCCTCCTGGGTCTCCTGCAGTCTCCTTGCTTTTTAGATTGTTCATTTCCATGAAACTAGCAAGATGCTGATTCAGTTGGTCTATTATTCCCAAAGGTTTGCAAACCACTGAACACATCTAATGTACAGCTTGCCCAATTTTAGTGAACAGCTAACTTCACAGACGTTAATGAGGCCAATTATTGGCAAGTGAATTTGAAGTGAAGAACACGTTAGGTTTGCCACTATAGCAGTTATTTGTTTATTGGGATTGATTGAGGCAAAGTTCCTTTTGATCATTACATCTGATTGATCACAGCACATGACATTATGAAAGAATGAGGTTCCCAAATCAGATAGTTACTTGGAAGAAAAATCTCTACCTTGCAAGGGCAGAACATGTTCCCCTATCCATTTCAGTGTGAAAGCCTAACCATTAAAACGGAATGGATCCTAATTAGTCTCCTCACAAATCTCTAAAACTTTTTGGTCTTTTCTGTTGAGTAGAACTTGAAAGAAGCCTAAATTTCTCCCTTGCCCATGTATAGTCAATATCAAAGAAAATAACTTGCTCGGTAATACTTACTGCTGAAAATGAGCACAGACATAGCAATCCTGATTTGAAGTGGCATTGGAAAGTATAATTTGATTCACCCAGCCAAATGATTCCTGCAAGTACAGATCTTCAGCACGGCCCACTCCAGGACATTTGAATTGGTGATCAGCTGACAGCTAATTGCCACACCGAGTCTGCCTCTTGAAGCCTCTGCCTGGAAACAGGGAAAAATCCCCGTTAGTCTCACAGACTCTGTGCCTAGGTGGAGGCTATTTTTCTATGTTGGAAATATTTCTTTTAGGGTGCTTGTCACTATGCTTATACCAATCAGTGGATGTTTATCCAGCATTCATACCTCCTTTGTCCAATAACTGCACGCCCCCCTTTTCCTTTTGAGATACCACCACCCTTGCCCTAAGTCCATACCCTGGATGGGGCTGAGTCCCCCTCTCAGTTCTAGAGGTGAGCTCATGACCAGGGATTAGTTCTTGAGAGATTATGTCCTCCTGCCTACAGCTGGTTCAGGGGTTGTGCTGGGCTCTGAGTTGGGTCAATTAGAATCAAACCCTGGATTTTCTGGAACCTCTTGAGAGCAGATTGTGTTGTTTGCTGTGATTACAAGGTGGCAGAACGTGAGTCTGGCTCTTACACAGATTGCCACGTAGAGAATGTAGGACCAGGAGTAAAAGATAGATGTTTTAATGACATTGTCAAGTTTACAGATTTAGCTGTGCCTGTAGCTGGGAGTGCCTTAGGTCCATGAACTAATAAATGACCCCTTCTCCCTGATCTTATTTTCCTGCTGACATAAAAATGTGTTAACACCTGGGATAAAGCATAAGAGTGGAGGCAGCAGATTTCGGGTTTGCTTTCTTCAGACTTTTCCTCTTGGCTCTGGGAAATCCTATGGCTTGGCCTTACCATAGAAATGTGGAAAGTCGGCCCTGTTTGTTCTCTGCTTCTGGAAATGGTGAGACTTCTTCCAGTGAGACGTGGCCACTAAAATTGCTCAACAGAAGCACTTGTGTTTCAGGTGGCAACTTGAGATTTAATCTGTATCACTGATTTCTTCCCCGGAGAGGGACTGACTATCTATGCAAATTCAACATAAGCTGAGAGGCGGCTTAGAAAACTGGACGAGACCTTTGCTGCCCCAGTTTTTCACTCTAGCACTTGGGACAATCTGGTTTTCATTAGGATTGAACTCCTTTAAGTAAAAATTCTCTCTCAGGAATAGTCGAGAGAACGTGGGCTTTGAAATCAGGTAAACGGATAAAATGGGCACAGATTCTGTTCTTTCATGCTTAATAACTAGTTGGGTGATCAGTGTAGATTTAATGACAACTCATGAGCTTCAGTTTAGTTTTCTGTAAAATGGAATGAACATATCTCATGTTTGCAACATTATCATAAGAACTAAATATATATTCAGTTACAGGCTGCTTAATGATGGGTCAGCTTCTGTGAAAAGCTTTGTTAAGGTAATTTTGTCACTGTGAAAACATCATGGAGTATACTCCTACAAACTTAGATGGATTAGGTCCATCACTTGGTGCAGCCTCTTGATGCAATCAGGAAAATTGGTAAGCATAAGACGTAAGAGGTTGCACAAGACAGCGCTCTGTTTTACAGTAAACTTTTTTAAAAAAATTAACACGTACACTGTAATGATAAAAAGCACAGTTTGGTCAAGACAAATCAGTAGCATAGCCATTTATCATCAAGTATTGCATCTTATCCACAATGATATATGCTGTACTTCCACATTAGGGACAACAGTGTGTGTTTGTTGACCCCAGCAGCAACCACAAGCATGTGAGTGATGTATTGTGCTATGGCGTTATGATGGCTCCAACATGGCTGAGGATTTTTTAGCTCTTCTGTAATCTGATGGGACCACTGCTGTGTATGTAGTCTATCAGTGATAGAAATATCATTATGCAGTACTTGGCTGTGTAGTAAATGGGAGTATATAAATTTCATTAATTGTGGCAAGTTGGCTCCAAACCATTCTATAAATGTCTAAAATGGACAACAGAGGGCAGAATGGTCGTGGGCACTGTGTTCCAGTCACCAGACCATCTACTGAAAGGAAAGTCCAACCAGTCCCATCAATGTCAGAAGAGCTGTGTTCCTGAGGAACCATTTCAGAAAACAATTGCTTGGGGTCATCTCTGACAAAAATACAGCTCTAGTCGGAGGGAACAGATTAGGTCTGAATGTAAATGTATGTTACTTGCTGAGCAGGAAAGGGAAGTGCTTAGTGAAAGTGGGAAATTGGAATATCATGTGTTGGGAGAGCAATTCCTTTCATCCTTGCAACTAATGGACTGAGCTAAAAGTGAACAATTTGTTTCATATGATGATTCACTAACACTAACTGACAAGGTTTCCATTTGTGAGTCCCCTCCGCGTTCAGCTGCTTGTTTTTAGTGCAATAATGCAATTATCTGTCTATTGTTTGTAATGCATAAACAGGGTGGCTGAAATATATGTGAGGAATAACCATAACTGCTTAAATCCTTCCTGTGGAAGGAGAGAGTGAGGGAAAGGCAATGTGGAGTGTCTCCTACTTGTCTTAAAATAGCCATCTGTTTTCTTTGTGATGTCCTCCTCTCTGGAGAATTCACTTCTGGCAAATTATTCTGATGTGGGATGGGGAACAGTAGCTGGATTCAGTTTCGCTTTGACCTTTATTCTTGCCTCCTTATCATCTCTCCTTTGAAAGGAGCATTATTTTAACCATAAGCCTAGGCATGTGGCAGTTACCCTGGTGACTTGCCTTGGCCTGAGGGCTGGGTTGGTCTCAGGGGAAACCTGACATGTGTCAGCCCATTTCATCTCAGTAGGGTTTATAATTAAAGGCTGGCCCTGTCTTAGTTTTATTTTTCATTCCTAAACATTTATTTTGTTGACTTTTATTTTTGTATTATTTGTATACTTTGGGTTCACTTGGTAGACAACAGGGAACTTTATTATAAATTAAACCCAAGAGCAGGGTTATAATGGGCTTTCAAAAAGGATCAGAGCTGGGGCTGGAATGGTGGCTCAGAGGTTACAGCACTTGCCTTGCATGTGTGAGTCCATAGGTTCAAACTCCAGCACGAAGCACACAATGAAGTGTCAGAGCAACGAAAGCCACATGAAAAACTAACTAAAATTGATTCTTTCTCTGTCTCTCACTGTCCCTCTTTCTTTAAAAAAAAAAAAAAAAAAAAAAGAAGGCTAGAGCTGGTAAACGGAAATATTTCAGAATTTTCTCTTTGCTTTTGCCTCTGCCTTCTCTGCCACATCAGTTTCACTTCGTATGACTCTCATTTCTCCTTTTTTTCTCTGTAGATGGGATTTTTCTATTTACCTCTCTAAATGGTGGAATACTTTCTAACTCCCGAGTTTACATGTTATCTTTAAGGAAAATAGGTTAATTAAGTGTGAATTCAAATTTCAAATTCTCAGGAAAGATTGATTGATCCAGTGTAGGTCAATTGCCCATTCCTGATCCAGTGGATTATGACCTGTGTGGAAGGCTGAGGTGATCTACTATGACTGCAGAGACCTTTGCCTGTGGGTGGAAAGGCAGGTGTGGGAGAAGATGGACTGGGCAGAAACCCAGCGAGGTTTTTATAGTCCAGACCACAATCGTTGTCCCATTTTGCAAATCACCATGCTTAACAGAGCTTGTCCTTGGATTGCAGATAATCAGACTTAAGATGGTTCCTTACTCTTGTGTCTCATTTTCATCATCCTCTTTTGGATCTTCTGGCTTTTCATTTAAAGCTCCAGTTTTTTAAGTGAGTAAAGCAAACTTGTGCTGGAGTGAACCACGCGTGGCCCATCCATCCTGCCTCTCTGCCTAATCCTTACCCACTTTGCTCACTGACATCATCTCAGATGCAGACTGGGAAGCCTCCTAGGGATGCTTCCAGTGAAGTTGTGGCCAGAAAGGAAAGACTATAGACACAGAGGAGGAACATTCAGAGAAGTGGGAGGCTTGGTCCCAGAAGCCAGAGGAAAAGCGCTTTAAGTAAAGCCAGAGGAGTGACAGACTCTGCTGGGCTGAGCCCACAGCACCCCTGTGCCCTAGAAGTGTCTGGAGCACTGAGCACTGGGTACTTTGGCTGGCGAAGCCAGACAAGTTTTACGTGCGTGGAGTAGATGTTCCTGCTGGGTTTCCTGTCTCGTTCTGGGAGTGCGATTGTTCTTTCATTTTAAGAGTTCATTTTGTGGTGACCTGGCTTCTGTCAAGATTCTAGCTGAGAGGCAGGATGATGTGGCAGATCTAATTCTGTTTGACTAGCTAATGTCACATATGTGAGAGGTTTGTGCTACCTACTACAGGAAATTTGATACTTATTCCTTTTTCTGTTCCAAACTTTTCCAAAACTCTTTCCCCTGGTATACTGTGACCTTGGAGGTGCTACGGGCTGGGCTACACAGCCCGGAAGAAAAAAGGCAGTGACTCCAACTCCAGAGGTGTCAAGTGCCTGCTTTAATCTTAGGAAGAAGTCCGCTCGGTAATATCAGGAGTGCTTCAGAGGAGCAGCTTCACCTGTACTAAAAAAAGTGTCTGTGAATGACCACACTCACGTTTTGAAGATATTTAAAGCTTCCCCTTCTCTTTTTTAAGATACGTAGCTTTTTTAAAAAAAATAAGTGTTAAGGTGTTTCACTAGCTAATCATGGTCTATTATTTAGAATTACCTATTTCAATTCAGGGAAAATTTGATAACTGCACACTAATATTAATTGCCTTGTTTTGTCAGGATTAGTTTAATATCCATTATTTTCAGTATAATTGCTATACATAAAATGAAATCCAAGAGAACGTAATGGTGGATTTGTCTGAACACATCATATGGCCCTATTATTTTAGAAGAGCACATACAAAAAGTTAAAAACGTTTCTCTTGGGGCTGGAGCGGTGGCTCAGCGGTTTCGGCACCTGCTTGGCAAGCACGAGGACCCGGGTTCAAACCCCAGCACCACATACACAACTAAGTGTTGGAGCAACTAAGGCCATGTGAAAAATCTCAATAAAGTTGTTTCTCTCTTTCTCTGTCTCTCTCACTGTCCCTCTCTCTTTAAAAAAAAAAAAAAGTTTCTCTTTTATTTTATGCCCCCGTTTTATTCTTCTTCCTGAATTGAGGTTTAAAGCTTGAAAGAGGGTCAATATTCTGTAGTGTGGGTGAGGAACTAGGCTTGCTTAGTCTTAGCAGATGTGTGGATTTTCTTTTCCCTGTTAAAGTGGGGCTAAGAGTGTCACCCTGGGGTCAGATAATACAATTGAGTATGCAGTTTTGCTACTAATCAGGGTAATTAGTTTACGTATGCTATTTTATCTGTGAAATGGAAAATAATTTTAGTACTGATTTTATAGAGGGCCTTCTGCTAACATTAAATGAGATAATATATTTAAGGTACTAAGAATAGCACCTACCAACTATCTCAGAGAGTTCTTATGAATAGAAAAATATGTGACTAGCATTTGGCTCAATGTTTGACTTATTTGTAGACACTCAATGAATGTGAGCTATTAGTAATCCGTTCATTTGACAACCAATGGTTAGAGCTGCATAACTTTTTATCATACAATTAATACATCAACACTTTTTTTTAATTAAAAAAGTCAAAGTTTGGAGGACAAGGTGTGAACATTCTTTGTCCCCTACCTCATCAAACTCAACAGCTGTCAGCCTTTGCTGTAGGGAGATTTTGATCCCCTTGTTATTTCCATTAGTCCTTCAACACCATTCTTTAATAGTGATATTTTCTGTTCTTTTACATTAATGTGAAGTTCCAACCACCCAGCTTGGACTTGGGTCTATTAAAAATTTCTGATCTCTATGTCCACTTTCTATGTATTATATTCACGAAGATCTCTTTCTTTGTGAGAGTGTATTTGGGATCATAGTGTACATATTGGACCTTTACAAACAAATTTCATTTTGAAATTCTGTCCATGCCAAAATGTGTAAGTCTATCTCATACATTTTAAAAACAATTGCATCAGGGGCTGAGCAGTGGCTCAGTGGTTACGTCGCTTGCCTGGTAGGCACGAGTACACGAGTTCAAACCCCAGCACTCACGTACACAACTAAGTGTCAGAGCAACGAAAGCCATGTGAAAAACTCAATAAAAATTGATTTTCTCTCTCTCTGTCTCTCTCTCTGTCCTTCTCTCTTTTAAAAAACAATTTTCAGTATAAACAGCCCACAATTCATTAACTCTTTCTATCTAATGTGCATTTCTATTTGTAATTTTCCATTACTGCGCATGATATTGTCAGAAATATGCTTCATATAGTTCATATCCTTATTTCTGAACATGTATGGCTATTCCATGGGATAAATTTATTTCTAGAAGTGGAATTTCAGCATCAGTGAATGTGCACATTTATAATTTTGATAGCAATAGCCAAATTGCTGTTTAGAAGAAGCTTCATGAATAATGGGTCATCAATTTAAACTGCCACTAATGGTCAGAATCCCCATTTCTTATATATTCACCAACATGGAATATTATCAATCATAAAGATATTTACCAACTAGAAAAGCACAGAATGAAATATCTCTTTACTCAATTTGCATTTTTAATTACCAGTGAAGTTAAAACACTTGTCAATTTGGAAAATTTCAGTCATTATTTCTTTTAGTACTTTTTAAATCTTGCCCTATTTCTGCTCTTCTTCAAGGACTCTTATGACAGGAATTTTAGGTCTATATTATAGTCCCAAAGGACCCTGAAGGTCTTTTCAATCTGTTTTCTCTGTTATTCATATTGCTTGATTTCTGTTGTTCTATCTCCAATTTCATTGATTCTTTACCTGTCTCATCTGTTCTTTTTTTGAGCCTATCTTTTGTTTTGTTATTTTGGTATTCATATTTTTCAAGTTTCAATTTTCATTTGTATCTTTTTTTACATTTTCTATATCTCTGTTGAGAATTTGCATTTTCACTTGTCTCTATATGTTTTTAATTGCTTTTTGAGACATTTTTAATGATAGCTGCTTTAAAACATTTGTCAGATAATTTTAACATCTCTGTCATCTGGATGTTGACATTCATTGATTACTTTTTCCCATTCAAGGTGAACTTTTTCTTTTTTTGTTTTTAAGGATTTTTTTTTAAAGAGAGAGGAACAGTGATAGGAAGAGAGAATCAATTTTATTTAGTTCTTCATGTGGCTTTTGTTGCTCTGACACTTTGTTGTGTACGTGGTGCTGCTGGGGTTTGAACCTGCGTCCTTGGGCATGCCAGGCAAGCACCACAATCGCTGATGAACTTTTTGTGGTCTTTGATATAATGAGTGACTTTTGATGGAAATCTGGTCATTTTGATGTTATATTATGAAACTCTTGTCTTATCTACACCTTTTGATTTTATTACTTCTTCTGACACCACCGTGGGAGAGGAAGGGGCAGGCCCATCTTGTAACTGCCAGGTAGGGTAGAAGTCCAGGTGCCCCAGATAGCTTCTGTTGATGCCTAAGATGGGAAAGGGCTCTTCTTACTTCTGAGAGAGGATGGAGGTGCCTTGTCACTTCTTCTGTCTCATGTGGTCTCCACTGATACCAGGGGAGGAGGACCTAGTTCTGGAATTAGAAAATCCCAGCTCCCTACGTATCGTTCTTTAACACTGGAGTACTTCACTGCAGACTGACCAGGATGCCAAATGATCCAGCAGTTTCTCCACTGAGTATATACCCAAAGAAATGGGAATTAGTATGTTAAAAGATCTGCATGCCTGTGTTTATTGCAGCATTATTGACAAAAGGCTAGACATGGAATCAATCTATATATTCATCGACAGAAGAATGAATAAGAGAAATATACATATTTATGATGGAATATTATTCAGTCACAAGAAAAAATGAAATCCTATGTGTGGCAGTGTAGATGAACCTGAAAGAAATTATATTAAGTGAAATATGTCAGGCACAGAAAGATAATGCCACATGTTCTTACTTATATACTGAAGCTAAAAATTTGATTTCATAGGAATAGAGAGTAGAATAGTAAGTACCAGAAGTTGGAAAGGGTAGGAATGGAGAGAGGATGGTGCACAGGTAAAGGGATGCAGTTGGATAGGAGGAACAACTTCTAACATTTTATGGAATAGAAGGATAACTATGATTGATAACAATTAATTGAATAGTCCAAAATAGCTAGTAGAGAATAATTTGAATGTTTCCAACATAAAGAATGACAAATATTTGAGGTGATAGATATGCCAATTACCCAGATCTGATCATTACACGTTTTAAACATGTCCTGAAATATCTCACTGGGCCTAAATATGTAGAATTATTATGCATCAGTTAATTAAGTATATGCACATGTTATGCTCATTTAAGTGTCCTATAATCTAAGAAAAGGCATCATACATGAAATAATCAAAAAATTATTGGGAAATGTTAGTTTATCAGTTATAATGAGTTCTATTAAGGATGGGTATTAGTTCTGTCTTGGAGACTTTTCTGAGGGAGTGAAGTATTAGCTCGTATGTAAGTGTATCATCCCAAAGAAGATACTGAGGGAAGGAAATGGATGGACATGGTATGGGTGGAAAAGCTTTCCAAGAATAGGCAATATTCATACTACCAGGAAGGATGTCTAGGCCATGAGCCGAGTGGCCATGGATAGCATTTCTTCTTTCCTAGTGCGTGCTTGGAACTTACTATGCCTTGTGCAAATGTTAGGCCCATGGAAGCCAGTTTCTTGATTTTAGAGGGTTATGTTTAAGCTATATAACATTTATGTGGCTTAATTATGAAAATAATCAATAAAATAATAAAATAATATGTCTGGATTTATCAACTAAAGGGGAATATTATAGAAAATCAAATATAAGGGGTGCAGGGGGGAGAAGGGGTGTAGGGTGGATAGTGAACAAATTGTATTGCTGAATTGTGTGCATCTAGGAATAAGTGACAACTAATCCCATCATTATGTAAAACTATAATGCACTAATAAAAATAAAGAAAATCAAATATAAAATCTTCACCTTCAGACAATAATGTTAGTTATATCTAATAAATGTAGATACTCATTCAGCCACAGTTAAATGAGCCCATTTATGTGATACGGAAATGTGCCAAAATGTGAGCACTGCCTTTAACTTATGCCAATGGTAGCAGGAAGACATGTCTACAAATAAATATGTTATCTTTGTCAGAATGAGGTTTTAGCCAACCTCTGAGAAGATGGTAGGATGAATTTGTACATTTTTCTGAGCTCTGATCTCTTTTCGAAAATAGTAACTTCTAAATTGATCAGCTCCTGAGAAAAGTCTATTAGTTCATACAAAAAACTATCAGCAGTAGTGACTACCATGAGCAATTAAATGTGGATTCTGCACCTGATGTTTAGTCTATGGCACTTATGGCACATATTCTGTCACTTAAATAGATTATAAATTTCTTGAGGGTAGTGATTGCATGTTATGTATTTTTGAGTTAATAAGACCTACCATCATGTTTTGCACAAATTATATATATTATACATATATATATATAATTAAACATATTTTTATAGAAGATCAGGATAGAGTAGGTTCTGGAAACTAGCCAGACAGAACAGGTGGTTTATGCAAAAGAATACTATTAGATAGGAGAACTGTCTTCAGCCACTTGTTTCTGTGGATTACTTACCTTAATACTTTCCTATATACATTCACAAAGACTATTTTGTCAGTTCTTTTCCACTGCCACTGCCAGCATTATTAAATTATAGCATGGCTTCTCTTTTGAACTTCAAAGGTGTCAAACTTTTGAATGATATTTTCCTTAATTTTTACAACTTTTCTTTATGTGGTCATTCCATGCTACTTGGGAGGGGACCTGGGAGACATTAAAGTTTTGGAACATTTAAAAAATAAATTGGAAAGTCAAAGAAAGATAAAAATAATTCCAAGTTGTACAGAATCTGATTTATTATTTATCAAATACACACGTTATTCGAAACCCTTTAATTGTGCTACATTAATCATCTTCAGAAAAGCCATATGAGGTAGGTGATTTTATTACGCTTTCTTTAAAAATATATAAAATTAAGAGAAGGTAAATAAAATTTACCTAAGGTCGTAAGGCTGACCCCGTAGCCCATTGTCTGCCCTCTGTGCTTTTCTGCCCTGTCTGTGCTGAACTGACACCAGGCATGCTGACTACATAGCTGGCTGAGACCTGCTTCATGTCCCCATGTAGTCCATTGTCCAAAACAAGAGCCAGATCAGGGCTGTCTGAGGCTTTCTGGGCTCAGATTCTAGCTTTCTCACTCATTA